>SJYX01007522.1:8513-64606 GCA_006410675.1 Oreotragus oreotragus
ACTTTCTGCCATAAGGGTGGTGTCATCAGCATATCTGAGGTTATTGATATTTCTCCCAGCAATCTTGATTCCAGCTTGTGTTTCTTCCAGTCCAGCGTTTCTCATGATGTACTCTGCATATAAGTTAAATAAGCAGGGAGACAATATACAGCCTTGACGTACTCCTTTTCCTAATTGGAACCAGTCTGTTGTTCCATGTCCAGTTCTAACTGTTGCTTCCTGACCTGCATACAGATTTCTCAAGAGGCAGGTTAGGTGGTCTGGTATTCCCATCACTAATTATTAGAGAAATGCAAATCAAAACAATAATGAAATATCACTTCACACCAGCCAGAATGACATCAGCAAAAAGTGGATAAATGATAAATGCTGGAGAGGGTATGGAGAAAAAGGGAGCCTCCAACATTCCTGGTGGGAATGTGAATCGGTACGATGACTATGGAGGACAGTATGGAGATTCCTTTAAAACCTGAAATAGATCTACCATATGATCCAGCTTTCCCACTCCTGGGCATATATCCAGAGAAAACCATGAGAAAACATGATGCTAATGAGTTTATTTACAAAACAGACTTAGAAAGCAAACTTATGGTTACCAAAGAGGAAGCATTCAGGGCAGGGATGGATAAAATAGGAATTTGGGGTGGACATATACACACTACTATAATGTATTTAAAACTGGTAATTAACAAAGACCAACTGTGTAGCATAGGGAACTCCACTCAATATTGTGTAATAAATGGGAAAACAGAAAAATGATATGAAAAATATAAAAGATCTGTATTGTAATCAGTGATTTTTGCTTCTGATCTTAGAAGTTCAGGAAAAAAGCTGGAAGTCATTACTCCTGTAACTCCCTCCATTACTGAGAGCCATTTCACTTTGGTTGAAGTGACCGCCAGGAGTTTTAAAGGGCTAGTGGCTATTTCTCCTCCTTAATTTTTACCTCTTTTTCTTCTCTCTGAGGGTAGACTTTAAAGACTGTTGTTACACTGAACAGCAGCCACATTTATAAAGATATTAAAAAGTGATTCCATATGCCCAGAAAAAAGCACAGAACCCAGAAAAGGCTTGAGAAATTTATCCCTTAGGCGGATCCTTGGCACAGAGATAGCCTACAATTAAAAACAACAAATAGCAGAAACCCCTGATGATGAGGTAGAATAGAATCTGGTTTCTAAAGTTATCACACTGTTAAATGTTAATATTCAGTTTCAGTGAGGAGGGCATGGCACCTCACTCCAGTATTCTTGGCTGGAGAATCCCATGGACAGAGAAGCCTGGCAGGCTGTGGTCCACAGGGTCGCACAGAGTCAGACACAGCTGAAGCAACTTAGCACACATGCATGCTAGGTTAGGGAAAAAATCTAAGGATAATACTTTGGTACCTGTGGAGTTTTTTGCTTTTGTTTTATGTGGTAGGCGTATTTAGTTCCATGTACTACTTTTCCTGGTCCTTCTTCTGCAAATACTATTCAATTCTGAGAAGAACTGGTTATACTGAAAAGTTATTTACTTCAGGCAAATTGTCCAATAAGCGAAATAGACAGTAATTTTTAAGCTGATATTCCTCTACACTTCACTGGTTAGGTGGGAATCTATTAATTCCAACAAGATGATATGGGCTAAAAATGTCATATGAAACTGCCATTTGCTTTATATTAATATATAGATCCATAGGTACACTCAGCTGATAGGCTTGGTAGGTGTGTATTTTCCTCCATACACGTTCATAAGATATTTTTGTGCTATTAATATCTCCTGTTTTTCATCTGACTCTTCCAAAATTCAATTCAGTAGTCAACCCAATGTGATTTGGATTTTCCACTCATATACACATGTAACCCCCTATGCTTCACTCTATCACATATGGCATTACATAAAATAGAATTATTAAGTTACTTGTCTCTAATATTAGATAGTTCTTAAGAATGAAGAGTATGTAATTTTTAATTTAAATTCTCAAAACACAGTATGGTGCTTGCAAAATAAAACAGTAATTACTTAATAAATATTTGATGAACAAATAAATGGTTTCCCAGAATGATGGCTGGTTCCACTAATGAAGTGAAATACGTAGCCTTAGTCCTACTAAATTATAAATGTAAGCCCTCAAAATCTCAACTGAATATTTGAAGTAAATCCAGAAACTTATTACTCATTTTAAACATACATATAATATCATTCTTAAGTCAATACATGCTAGATAAAATTGATAATTTTTGGCATTACAAGTATGAGTACCATATAGACCCTATCCTTAGAGGTCTTAAAGATTAGTAAGAGAAAAAAAACAACATTAAAATAACATGTAGGAAATATGATAGAGTCTGCATGTTGTGGAGTTTTGTAAAAGGAAGGATGCTATCAATACACTTTGGGAGGTGACTACGTTAGAATGAATCCAAGAAAACTTCATGGAGAAGATATTGTTTAAACTAGATGTACAAATACAAAGTAGAAGGGTATTTGAGGAATGAGGATAAGACAATCTATTCCAAGGTAGCAAACAATGAAAGAAGTAAATTGTATTATAGCTGACATGGTGGATTCGAGGGGTCACAGGGAGAAATTGAAGATGAAGAGGAGAACAGCATCAAATAGAATCTTGTTTGTGAAGATAGAAATGTGAATATCCTTTAGGAAAAAATTCAAACCATTAAAGATATCTAATCACAGAACTAATGATTGAGACTCCTCTTAAAAAAAGAGAAAAGATTATAAAATGAACATGATATTAATTAAAAGATCACATCAATAGTTTAGATCAGTTCAGATCAGTTCAGTTGAGTTGCTCAGTTGTGTCTGAATCTTTGCGACCCCATGAATTGCAGCATGCCCAGCCTCCCAGACCATCACTAACGCCCAGAGTTTACCCAAATTCATGTCCATCGAGTTGGTGATGCCATGCAGCCATCTCATCCTCTGTTGTCACCTCCTCCTCCTGCCCCCAATCCCTCTCAGCATCACGATCTTTTCCAATGAGTCAACTCTTCGCATGAGGTGGCCAAAGTATTGAAGTTTCAGCTTCAGCATCAGTCCTTCCAAGGAACAGCCAGGACTGATCTCCTTTAGGATGGACTGGTTGGAGCTCCTTGCAGTCCAAGGGACTCTCAAGAGTCTTCTCCAACACCACAGTTCAAAAGCATCAATTCTTTGTCACTCAGTTTTCTTCACAGTCCAACTCTTACATCCATACATGACCACTGGAAAAACCATAGCCTTGACTAGACGGACCTTTGTTGGCAAAGTAATGACTCTGTTTTTGAATATGCTATCTAGGTTGGTCATAACTTTTCTTCCAAGGAGTAAGGGTCTTTTAATTTCATGGCTGCAATCTCCATGTGCAGTGATTTTGGAGCCCCCCAAAATAAAGTCTGACACTGTTTCCACTGTTTCCCCATCTGATTCCCACGACATGATGGGACCAGATGCCATGATCTTAGTTTTCTGAATGTTGAGCTTTAAGACAACTTTTTCACTCTCCTCTTTCACTTTCATCAAGAGGCTTTTGAGTTCCTCTTCACTTTCTGCCGTAAGGGTGTTGTCATCTGAATATCTGAGGTTATTGATATTTCTCCTGGCAATCTTGATTTCAGTTTGTGCTTCCTCCAGCCCAGCGTTTCTCATAATGTACTCTGCATATAAGTTAAATGAGCAGGGTGACAATATACATCCTTGATGTATTCCTTTTCCTATTTGAAACCAGTCTGTTGTTCCATGTCCAGTTCTAAATTTTGCTTCCTGACCTGCATGTAGGTTTCTCAAGAGGCAGTTCAAGTTGTCTGGTATTCCCATCTCTTTCAGTATTTTCCACAGTTTATTGCGATTCACACAGTCAAAGGCTTTGGCATAGTCAATAAAGCAGAAATAGATGTTTTTCTGGAACTCTCTTGCTTTTTCCATGATCCAGTGGATGTTGGCAATTTGATCTCTTGTAGCTCTGACTTTTCTGAAACCAGCTTGAACATCTGGAAGTTCATAGTTCATGGTTCTTGTATTGCTGAAGCCTGGCTTGGAGAATTTTGAGCAACACTTTACTAGGGAGTGAGATGAGTACAATTTTGCAGTAGTTTGAGCATTCTTTGGCATTGCCTTTCTTTGGGATTGGAATGAAAACTGACCTTTTCCAGTCCTGTGGCCACTGCTAAGTTTTCCAAATTTGCTGGCATATTGAGTGCAGCACTTTCACAGCATCATCTTTNGCATTCTTTGGCATTGCCTTTCTTTGGGATTGGAATGAAAACTGACCTTTTCCAGTCCTGTGGCCACTGCTAAGTTTTCCAAATTTGCTGGCATATTGAGTGCAGCACTTTCACAGCATCATCTTTCAGAATTTGAAATAGCTCAACTGGAATTCCATCACCCCCACTAGCTTTGTTCATGTGATGCTTTCTAAGGTCTACTTGACTTCACATTCCAAGATGTCTGGCTCTAGGCGAGTCATCACACCATCATGGTTATCTTGGTCATGATCTTTTTTGTACAGTTCCTCTGTGTATTCTTGCCATCTCTTCTTAATATCTTCTGCTTCTGTTAGGTCCATACCATTTCTTTCCTTTATCGAGCCCATCTTTGCATGAAATGTTCCCTTGGTGTCTCTAATTTTCTTGAAGAGATCTCTAGTTTTTCCCATTCTGTTGTTTTCCTCCATTTCTTTGCATTGATCACTGAGGAAGGCTTTCTTATCTCTCCTTGCTATTCTTTGGAACTCTGCATTCACATGCTTATATCTTTTCTTTTCTCCTTTGCGTTTTGCTTCCCTTCTTTCACAGCTATTTGTAAGTCCTCCTCAGACAGTCATTTTCCTTTTTTGCATTGCTTTTCCAAGGGGATGGTCTTGATCCCTGTCTCCTATATAATGTCATGAACCTCCATCTATAGTTCATCAGGTACTCAGTCTATCAGATCTAGTCCCTTAAATCTGTTTCTCACTTCCAGTGTATAATCATAAGGGATTTGATTTAGGTCATACCTGAATGGTCTAGTGATTTTCCCTACTTTCTTCAACTTAAGTCTGAATTTGACAATAAGGAGTTCATAAACTGAGCCACAGTCAGCTCCTGGTCTTGTTTTTGCTGACTGTATAGAGCTTCTCCATCTTTGGCTGCAAAGAATATAATCAGTCTGATTTTGGTGTTGACCATCTGGTGATGTCCATGTGTAAAGTCTTATCTTGTGTTGTTGGAAGAGAGCGTTTGCTATGACCAGTGCATTCTCTTGGCAAAACTCTATTAGTCTTTGCCCTGCTTCATTCCATACTCCAAGGCCAAATTTGCCTGTTACTCCAGGTGTTTCTTGACTTCCTACTTTTGCATTCCAGTCCCCTATAATGAAAAGGACATCTTTTTTGGGTATTAGTTCCAAAAGGTCTTGTAGGTCTTCATAGAACTATTCAACTTCAGCTTCTTGAGCATTACTGGCTGAAGCATAGGCTTGGATTACTGTGATATTGAATGGTTTGCCTTGGAAATGAATAAAGATCATTCTGTCATTTTTGAGATTGCATCCAAATACTGAATTTCAGACTCTTTTGTTGACCATGATGGCTACTCCATTTCTTCTAAGGGATTCCTGCCCGCAGTAGTAGATATAATGGTCATCTGAGTTAAATTCACCCATTCCAGTCCATTTTAGTTCACTGATTCCTAGAGTGTCGACATTCACTCTTGTCACCTCTTGTTTGACCACTTCCAATTTGCCTTGATTCATGGACCTAACATTCCAGGTTCCTATGCAATATTGCTATTTAGAGCATTGGACCTTGTTTCTATCACTAGTCTCATCCACGGCTGGGTATTGTTTTTGCTTTGGCTCCATCCCTTCATTCTTTCTGGTATTATTTATCCACTGATCTCCAGTAGCATATTGGGCACTTACCAACCTGGGGAGTTCCTCTTTCAGTATCCTATCATTTTGCCTTTTCATACTGTTCATGGGGTTCTCAAGGCAAGAATACTGAAGTGGTTAGCCATTCCCTTCTCCAATGGACCACATTCTGTCAGACCTCTCCACCATGACCCGCCCATCTTGGGTGGCCCCACGTGGCATGGCTTAGTTTCATTGAGTTAGAAAAGACTGTGGTCCATGTGATCAGATTGGCTAATTTTCTGTGATTATGGTTTCAGTGTGTATGCCCTCTGATGCCCTCTTGCAACACCTATTGTCTTACTTGGGTTTCTCTTATCTTGGACATGATAGACTTTATTTAAGGACCATGACAGGATCTTTGGGAAGAGAAAGATTAAGAGTGTTCAATTAACAGAACATGAATACCAAATATAGGTATAAGAATAAGGGAATAAATAATGTAGTATTACATTTAAAAAGTTAACTTGGATGGCTGGATGAATAGTGGGATCATTAACGGAAATAGGAAATAATAAGAGAAAATATAGTAACAGTTTATTCTAGTACAGGGGTGAGGTTAGTGAAAAGTTTGGTTGGTGGTATATATCTTTAGATTCCTGTTAGAATAGGAATAACTTTCTATAAACTCTGGGATAAACATATCTGTTACTGGAGAGATATTCAAAATAAAGATACATACTTTGGATTTAACTATATAGTAAAAAAAAATTATATTAAAGCTTTGGATGCTAACCAACATGACCGTATGGTTTGTTCTGGGTAACTATGGTATAAATTGTAATACTTCACCCTTTCACAGTCAAAAGAGTCCTAAACTGAATGATAAATTTTAGTCTAACTCTAAGGTATACCTCACTAGAGTTTTAGAAAAAAGAATAAGACCTTGAATGGTTATAGAGGCTTTAACAAGCTGTTCTAAGACACTTTGAGAGCTAATTAATATTTGTAAATGGAATAAATTTCCAAATAAACCATAATATCTGTTTCAATAGTGTGATTTATTTAAAGCTATGCATATATTGTGATTTCTGCTTCTGACCAAGACTAAATAACTGGCACTGCTTTGTCTCTGCCTCTAAAGCAACTATAAATGGAAAAAAAAATATTTGAGTCAACTCTTTCAAAAAGCAGGCAGGGTATGGCTGTCATTCTTCAGGAGAAGACAAAATAAAAGATGAACTTCCTGACCACCCAAGATCACTCTGGTATCTTTGCTAATAGCACTTTTTTCTAGAGAGCAGTGAGTAGAAGCCAAGGTGAAGCAGTGGTCTCACTGAGCTGAGAAGTAGATATCAGAGTTCCAAGTGACTTTAGGAACTGCAATGTGTGGGGGGTTGTAACTGAGAACTGGAAACTTCTCACTGGGGCAGGGTGGGAGTTATTTCAGCATTTTGTGGATGAGGGTTAACAAGGAGTTCTTGGCCAAGGGCTGATTTGCACATCCCAGATCCAGCCTTCTTGAGGCTTAGAAGGAGTCTATTACAGGTCTGAAAGCTACCACTAGAATTCACTACTGAGAGACAACTTGATTTCCAGCCCAGCCAGAGCTGAGAGACCTAAGTGCCAAAAGGATTTGGTTGAGACCCTAGAAAGGCCAAGTCTTAAGAGGAGGGATCATGCTGTATGGTGATGGATCATTGTTGTTTAGTTGCTAAGACATCCTATACTTTTGGGAACGTTATGGACTGTAGCCTGCCAAAAGGCTCCTCTGTCCATGGGATTTTTCAAGCAAGAATATTGGAGGGGGTTGCCATTTCCTTCTTCAGGTGATCCTCCAAACCCAAGGATCAAATGTGTGTTTCCTAATGTGGCAGCAGATTCTTCACCACTGAGCCACCAGGGAAAACCTAAGGTGAGGGATACACTCTAAGAATTCAAAACAAAAATACTCCTGCTTTAACAAAGAACAGGCTAACAAAGCTTCGTCTAGTCTAAGCTACAGTTTCTGCTATATGGATGTGAGAGTTGGATCATAAAGAAGGCTGAGTGCTAAAGAATTAATGCTTTTGAACTGTGGTGCTGGAGAAGACTTGTGAGAGTCCCTTGGACTGCAAGGAGATCGAACTAATCAATCCTAAAGGAAGTCAGTCCTGAATATTCATTGGAAGGACTGAAGCTGAAGCTGAAACTCCAATACTCTGGCCACCTGATACGAAGAACCAACTCATTGGAAAAGACTGTGATGCTGGAAAAAATTGAGGGCAGGAGGAGAAGAGGGCAACAGATGATGAGATGGTTGGATGGCAGCATTGACTCAATGGACATGAATTTGAGCAAACTCAGGGAGACAGTGAAGGACAGTTAAGTCTGGCATGCTGCAGTCCATGGGGTTGCAAAGAGTTGGACAGGACCGAGGAACTGAAAAAAACAACAAAAGATAAAACTAAACATAGCAAGAACAAGATGATCTGTCAATAAATTAACTACCTGGCAGAATATAATTAAATACTACTTACAGAATAACCTAATCTAGACACCCTACAATGGACTACACAATGTCCAGTGTACAATCAGATTGCTAGACATGAAAAGAAATGGGAAAATGGGACTCACATTCAAGAAAAATGAGGTCAGTGGAACTGGACTTCAGGATGACCCAAATATTAGAACTGAGCATTAAAGATCCTAAAGATTTAGCCTTTTTGGACGTTGTAATTTTCAGTGCCATCTGGATATGGGTGCTTAACACTAAGATAATGGTAATTAATTAAATGTACTTACTGAGTTTGCAATATGTCAAGTATTATGCAAAGATTTATAAATGCTATGTATTATCTCAGTGAATCCTTATAAAATCCCTTATATGTTAGACAAAATTTGCCCTTTACTACAAGGAGAAAAATCTGAAGTTTACAGAGGTTAGGAGAAGCATCTAATTCTGTTTTATAAGTTATTAGGCACCTAACATGTAAGTATTCACACTTTTGAGGTAAAATTATTTATCTGACAAAGAACATTCCAGACAGGTATATGATGCTATGCAAAATCCATCATTAGAAGTGTTGATGGTTGAATAAATTCATTAATTCATTAAATGACACCAAGTCTGTCTCTGTATGAAAATAAATTTCTGAAGTGGAAGAATCACTCAAATACTGAAGCAAGTTGCTTGCATCATGAGCCATACAACTGTCATAAGCAGAGATTAGACAAGATCATTATGTTTACTGAAAGTAAAAGAAAATATGGTTGTGAGGGCAACAGAATGCATGATAGCTATAATTAACACTGGAAAGAAATATAATTTATTATTATTAAAATGCTTTAAACCTCACTAGTCAAAAACATCAATTCTTGGGTGAAAAAATGCCAGAGAACAAAAGAAATAAATTCCTGTGGATCAAAAGATAAAGACTAGATCAGACCCACAAATACTTAGCTGTCCAAAGTATCTTTAGTAAGGAGAAGGTTATTAACACATATGATGAAAATATAAATATTTCCTCATTCACTTTTCCTTTGTGAAGTTCCTAGAATGAGTTATCTCCCATGTTAGTCGTGTTAGTCGCTTAATCGTGTCTGACTCTGCGACACCATGGACTGTAGCCCACCGGGCTCCTATGTCCTTGTAATTCTCCAGGCAGGAATACCGGAGTGGGTTGCCATTTCCTACTCCAAGTTATTTCCTATAACCTTTGGGAAATAAGCTAACTTGGCAGCCACTGACTTAGGACAAGTTTTTGAATTTATCTTTTCTAGTGGGCAGAAGTGGTCATGTCTATTTTATTAAGTTCATAAGTTTAAAAATACATCAGGGGGACTTCCCTGGTATTCCAGGGGCTAAGAATCCATGTTCGCAATACATGGGACCAGGGTTCATGTCCTGGTTGGGGAATTATTTCCCACATGCCACAATTAAGAGTTCAAAGGCCACAACTAAAGATCCTGTGTGCCACCACTAAGACGCAACACACATAAATACTTTAAAAATACACCAGGGATGTGTTCAAACTCTCATATTTCTGTTCCTGATGTACTGATTTCCAAGACTACGGTGGTAATAGAACACAGAAAGAAGGTGAGCTGAGTGGGCCAGGTAGACAAAGAGGAAAGATCTGAACCACGACTCTTCCCACCTCCCAGATTTTACAACTTCACTTTTCATATGATCCTACACTTCTTTTGAGGGAAGCTTTTAAAGCACTATTTCAAGTGTATTTTCTGCCCAAAGTCTTTTTTTTTTTTTGTCCAGATAGATAATTTTCTTGTCATAAGAACATAATTATCTCTAAACGTAACTATTCTAACAGTTAAGTAATGGAATGCTTGCTATTTGTAAAATAGGGTGCTAAGTGCTTTCATACATTACCCAATAAAGTGCTTACAATATTGTGTCATTTAAGGATAAGGAGCCTTGGAGGGGTTATATTAGTTACCCTGGGACTCAAGCTAGTGAGTGGTGTGACAAAATTAGATCTTCAGTTTAAATCCAAACCCCATGTTTCTTATAGTTACTCCTTTCAACCATAAGTCTTTTTCTTACAGAAGTGAATTTGTAACATTAAGATCTATGAGCATACATTTCTTTTAACGTATAAAAATAGCTAAATGAAATAAACGTCAAGCACGTTTTGTCAAATAATATGTTATTTGAATAAGTAACATTTTGTAACTTTTGATGTTTGATGTGGAAAAAATAAAATATTCAGTAGTCTTATTATTATTTTTTACAATCAAAGTGGTATTACTTTACTTTCATAGATCCTCCTCAAGCAGATACTATTTTCAGCCAACACTCTCAAGCTGTATTTAAAAATAAAACATTTTTCAACGCAGCACTATTGGAGGCCAGTTGACTAATGATTGAAAATGCCCAGAGGCAAATAAATAATCTAAAACCATTATGAAAATAATCTATGACTCCAGCAATATGCATATCTGAAATAAGATAAAGCAACAAGATTTCTTCTCCTTGCATTTTTCCTTCCAATATACCATATTTTAGGCTTTCCTGAGGCATATTGTCATGAATTTTTTAATCATTCTATAACTTGCTATTATCTTTTAAAAAATAACTGCAAATATGAAGTGAATTAAATAATTGCTCAATTGTGTTTTAAATGGTTAAGGAGAACAATTATTGTATTATTAAAATATCATTAAAATACCAAAATAGGTAGTAAATTTGGGGCTAATTTAGCAACATAAAAATGAGAGCAGCATTTTGAAGATGTATTTCTAGTCTTAAAGAAGTATTTTAGATTCATTTCATTTCTACTTAACTTAAATAATTATTTTCTTTCCAATTCTTCACACAGTAAAATTTGACTCCATATTTATACAATCATCTTCCAAATATTTCCTGAAATTGGATTTCTGGATCAAAGACTGAAATATTTCAGTATAAGATGGCATTTTCTATAATTTATCATCAGTGCAGAATCTGGCAATACCTTTCAATTCAGTTCAGTTCAGTTCAGTCACTGAGTCGTATCCGACTCTTTGTGACCCCATGAATCGCAGCATGCCAAGCCTCCCTGTCCTAGTGTGGTCCTAGTGTGATTAGATTGACTAGTTTTCTGTGAGTATGGTTTCAGTGTGTCTGCCCTCTGATGCCCTCTTGCAACACCTGCCATCTTCCTTGGGTTTCTCTTACCTTGGGAGTTGGGTATCTCTTCAGGGCTGCTCCAGCAAAGCACAGCCACTGCTCCTTACCTTGGATGAGGGGTATCTCCTTACCGCTGCAGTTCCTGACCGTCAACCTGGGATAGCTCCTCTAGGCCCTCCTGTGCCTGCGCAGCCACTGCTCCTTGGGTTGCTCCTCCTGGCTTCAGGCCCTGGCCTCGGGCTCGGGGTGGCTCCTCAGGGTCACCACCCCTGGTCTCGGGCACGAGGTGGCTTCTCCTGGCCATCTCTGACCTCAGACACGGGGTGTCTCCTAGTCGCCACTGGCCTCGGACGCGGGGTAGCTCCTCCCGGCCACCACTCTGACCTCGGACGCAGGGTGTCTCCTCCCAGATGACCATTATATCTACTACTGTGGCAGGAATCCCTCAGAAGAAATGGAGTAGCCATCATGGTCAACAAAAAAGTCCAAAATGCAGTACTTTGATGCAATCTCAAAAACGACAGAATGATCTCTGTTCGTTTCCAAGGCAAACCTTTCAATTACCTTCCCAATAAAATTTTTTTCTCGATGTCTTAATATACTTCTGTAGGACTTTGTCTAAGGAGGATGAAAAATATAGGAGTTTCTTAAAAAACAAAAAATAGAACTGTCATATGATCCAGCAATCCCACTCCTGGGCATATACCCAGATAAAACCATAATTCAAAAAGATACATGCACCTCAATATTCTCTGCAACACTATTTACAATAGCCAAAACATGGAAGCAACCATGTCCATTGGCAGAGGAATGGATAAAAATGATGTGGTACATACATACAATGGAACATTACTCAGTCATAAAAAAGAATGAAATAATGCCATTCACAGCAACATGGATGAATCTGAAAGATTATTATACTAAGCGAAGTAAGTCAGACAGAGAAAGATGAACATCATATATCACTCATATGTGGAATCTAAAAAGAACTGATACAGATTAATTTATTTATGAAACCTTATGGTTACCAAGGGGGAAAGGAGGGGGAGAGATCAGTTAGGATTTGGGGATTAACATATATACACTCCTATATATAAAAGAACCTACTGTAAAGCATAGGGAGCTTGACTCAATAATCTGTAATAAGCTACATGGGAAAAGAATCTGAAAAAGAATAGATACATGTATATGTATAACTGAATCACTTTGGTGTACACCTGGAACTACCACACATTGTAAATCAACTGTACTCCAATATAAAATAAAAATTAAGTACTGTAAATAAAGTAAAAAAAAATAAAAAGAAAAAAAGAAAAAATATATATAATATAGCTAAAAAATAAATAGAGAAAGGTGGAAAAAAATAAATTAATTAAAGGACAAAAAAAAAAAAGATAAATGCATTCTAAAATCACTTAAAAAAAAAATAGAGGACAGAAAGGGCAACTCTTGGAGCACTTAATCACTCTTAGATCTTTTCACATAACAAATATAAAAAATGAAGTGAAAGTCAAATGGGAACACATAATGAGGGAGTCAACAAAACATGACTGGTATGTTTCGCTGAAACTGTAGTTATGGACCGACTGGGCAGAACCATTTTACTGGCAGGGCTTACTGCTACAAGTTACCTACATAAAGCTTGATAAAAGGAGTACAACTTGATCGATAGGTGTTGCTTCCAATACACATCCTATGGTGCATCCAGTCCCCTCAGGGTGCCATAACGAAATACCATACTGGGTGGCTTAAACAAAATAACTATTTTTATACAGGCCTGGAGGCTGAAAAGTCCAGAATCAAGTCTGGCAACATTAAGTTTTTGGTAATGTAAGTTCTCTCTTCCTGGATTGCAAATGGATTTTTGCTGTTGCTGCTGCTGTGTGTTTTTTTGTTTTGTTTTGTTTTTGGGTCCACATGGCTTTTTCTTAGCTCCTGCACTTAGAGAGTAAGCTCTCTAGCGTCCCTTCTAATGAGGGAACTATTGCACCACGATGGCTCCACTCTCATGATCTCATCTAACACAAATTGTTAATACCGCCCCTAAACCCCACATGCAAACATCACATTGAGGAATAGGGTTTCAACGGATAAATGTGAGGGGGTACAACATTCAGTCCCTAACAAGGACTCCCTGAAATTTCAAGGCAGATACTGTGCGGATGACAGAGATTATGTGTTACAAAGTCCAGTAGTTCCTGTGCCATGGAAACCAGAGATACCAATGCAAATGTGTGGGTGAGGGAGCAACAGAAAAACCTGAAGTCTGCCACCTTTGGCAACTCTCACATTGACTTTTTTCAGTAAAAAGAATCAGCAGAAATACTAAGTTAATAAATTACATTAATAAAGTATTTTAGACAGTCCTGCTTGTGATGCTTCAACCCAAAAACTGCATGCATGCTCAGTGGTCTCCTAGTCTTTGCAGCCCCATGGACTATAGCCTGCTAGGCTCCACTGTTCATGGAATTTTCTAGCCAAGAATACTGGAGCAGGTTGCTGTTTCCTAATCCAGGGTATCTTCCTGACCCAGGGATCCAATTTGAGCCTCCTGTATCTCCTCTATTGGCAGGCTGTCTTTACCATTAAGCCACATGGGAAGCCCTAAAATCACAAACTAGTATTCATCTATTATCTTCACGTTTTATTTTTGAAAGAGTCTTTTCTTTATTATTTACCATAATATCACTATAAAAATGCACCTAATCAGGGCCCAGTCTTCCTCCTGGTATCCCTTCTCTACACATCAGCAGGAGACCACTGCAGCCACTCAGCCTGGGGCCCATCTATCTTTTACCTTAACACCAATGCTGCTAACTCCCAGCCACTAAGTATTGGGAGCAGAAATCTTTCATTTTAGCCAGTTTTGAGTGACTGTTCTGACACCTGCTTATGAACTGGCAGTTGAAAACTCCAATAAAATATTTCTCTTATAGTAGAAAAATATCAAAATTCATAGCCTTATTATTTAAGTGCTTATTTATTGTGCCAAAGTAATATTTATGCTATGTGAAAATCCACTGTGAACACTCACCTTGCCATAAGTGTAAAAACTTTAATTTTGTATGCTTTTATACTAGAAAAGAATATTACATGTGGAAATATTACACATGCATCATAATACAAAGGCACTGATGTAACAATTAGCATGCACTGACAGGATGAATTGTCAGTAAAATCCAATTCCTATTTAGAAACATTTTCTATATTTATCAAAGACATTTTTAAAAGCATTTTTTAAATATATATTTTTAAAAGCACTTTTAGGTTTGCAATAAAATTAAAGTTTTCATTAAAACTTTTTTCATTTAAAATTAGAGTTTATAAAATAGTAAAGCCAAAGGCTAGGATGCAAAATATTCTTTGCAATCTGAAAATTTCAATAAAAGACCTTATTATCCAAATATAGGTTGAATACTTAACTAAAGATACTTGACATCAATATAATATTGTAGACAGATATTTTAATTTAAGAAAAGAAGCGTGATTTCTGTTTCGTAAATAAACATGAGTGAGATAAACATGTTTACTAGGGTGGCTCTAGTCGTAAAGAATCCACCTGCCAATGCAGGAGACTCAGGAGACGCAGATTCAGTCCCTGGGTTGGGAAGATCTTGTGGAGCAGACGACAACCTGCAGGAGAATTCTATGGACAGAGGAGACTGGTGGGCTATAGTTCATGGGGTTGCAAAGACTTGGACATGACTGAGTGCACATGCACACACAATGTCAAAGCAGGAAGTTTCCTTATACTATTTTCAACATGTGTATACCTCAATAGATTATCTTCATTATCTAAAATATTCATGCTTTGATAATTGACAACTTTTTTTAGATGCATACTAAGTATTAGAAATTCCTATTTTAAGTCTTTGGGTTTCACTTCCTGTTGTGAATTTCTCTGGTAATTTCAAATCTGACATTGGGAAAAGAAGATATTTTTAAGATGATGCTAAATGAATCAATGCTAAGCATAATTTTCAAAAAATTTCTGGATGCCTCACATTCTTGTGAATATACTTGTCACTTCACCAGTTTATCAGTAAATTTCTCTTTGAGTAACAAAAAAATTGACACAGTTGTCACATAAGAATAAGTGAGTTATATATATATATATAACTAGTATATAACTAGTATATATATATAACCCCCTATATATATATGGGGTTATAAATCATAGTATAGAAAATCAAGTTAGAAAAATGTAACATTTCTCTATTTTCTATAAATTCTCTATTTTTAAAATCTCCAGGTCAGTGGAAAATTCAGCCAGTCTCTTTTATGAAGCACACCCACACTCATACCCACTAAGTCTTGTCAAGATTCTAGATTCTCAAGGAATACCAAGTCATTGAGAAGGAACCATTTTTTCCTTAGTCATCCATGCACACATATCACCAGGGTACAACAGAGAAATACTGGTCCAAATTTTATTGGTGCCTTTTAGAATCCAGCAGCTCAGAAACAAGCTATAAAGCCTGAGGTCTTCTACAAGATTGAGAAGCCTAATGTTCAAGGAACCAACTCTCTAAATATACCATAAAACAGCCCTCTTTCAAGCTGACCTGAGTATGTTTCCTGGGGAAGCGGTATAGTTACCACTGTTCAGGATACCACAAATCCCTTTTCCCTATCCTGGAGAAATCCTTTAAAGTGGAAGAAGCACTTTTCTTTCTCAAATCTTATTCTTCTCAAGAAGTTTAAGTTTGGGGCAAGAAAGTCAGTAGATTTTCAAAACTGCTTTCAGGCCAATCAAATAATTTCCTTAAAGTAATACAGCATAAAACCTATTCTCTTGGGTTGGGAAAATGCATAACAAAATTAACATCTAAAATGAAAATCAATGATGTGTTCAAAATATTTTCATTTAGACTTTAAACATCAACTGCATGACCAATATCATTAGTCATTTGCCGGAGTCCAGCTCCAGCAGCCAGGGATTCAACCTGAAGAGATGAACGGTGTTGGCGAATGAGACAGCCTCTCAGTTTTCTATGGACTGCCTGTTCATTTCAAGTTTAAGATTCTCTTTTATACTTTTACAAAAACATTAGGTCAGAAGTTTGACATTTTCAATTCCCCCTCTCCCAGATTTATTATCTCCATAAATCACTGTTGCTCTTCAAACAAGAGTTCCTGCTTCAGTGATTCTCTTGGAATCAGCCTTATCATCTATTATCTACCTCTTCTAATGTGTCCTGTAGTTAACTTGTGATTACATTGTAACTCATGCTACATTCCTCAGTTTACTACTTATCTTCCTAAATCCTGTTTGCCCCTAACATCCTGAGCTCACTATCTCTTAAAGAGGCTTCTAAACCTATAGTGTCTCTAAAAATTCCTAACTTCTATAGGCTATAGTAAAACATGCTAATTTTACAACATTCCTTAAATCTTTAACTTCTAACTATTTTAATTATTTCTAAGCTCTAAATTCAGTAAACTCCTTTGCCATAAACATTCTCCTCACAAATATGCTTCAGATATCAATCCCTCCCATGGCCTCAAGCTACAGCCTATGTGCTCATCCTGGAACACTCTTCTGTAAAAGTCCTTGAACAAATGTCAATGATTATGAATTATTTTCTGAGCGCAGCTGCAGAAGGCTTTGTGCCTTCTTATGCTTCTCTCAAGAACAATAAGTACCTTATTATTCTTTTTCAGTCAACTCAGCTGTGGAGAGGAAAAGACAAGTCAGAATTACAAGGCCTAACTCCTTCATCCCAGGGCCATGCCTACAGAATGAGGAGAGGGGTCTGGGGCTGTGCCTCCATTTTGTCAGTAATGCCTAACGCAGCTCCCGACAGTCATTTTTGTTGGTGGTGTTATTTAGTTGCTAAGTTGTGTCCGACTCTTTTGAGACCCTATGGACTATAGCGCACCAGCCTTTTTGTTCATGGGATTTCCCAGGCAAGAATACCTCAGTGGGTTGCTATTTCCTTCTCCAAGGAATCTTCTCAGACCAGGAATCAGACCTACATTGGAGATGGTGATGAGCAGGGAGGCCTGGCGTGCTGCGATTCATGGGGTCGCAAAGAGTCGGACACGACTAAGTTACTGAACTGAACTGAACTGGTAGAACTAGAAATAGTATAGCAACTTTGAAAAATGGTTTGGAATGTTCTTATAAAGTTAAGTATATCCTTACCAATGACTCAGCACCCTCAATCCTAAATATTTACACAGGTGAAATGAAAACCTATGGTTACACACACCTGTAGACAAATATTTATGATGGATTTATTCATAATTACAAAAGACTGGAAACTACTCAGATGCCCTTCAATCTGCGACTCAATAAACAAACTAGAAATCCATATAATGGAAAACTACTACTGAAATAAAAAGGAATGAAATACTGATATAGGCAACACTATAGATTGGCCTCAAAAAATTACATTTAGTGAAAGAAGATAGACTAAATGTCCAATGACAGGTGAATGGATAAAGAAGATGTGGTACATATTTACAATGGAATATTAATCAGCTATAAAAAGAAACAAAATTGGGTCATTTGTAGTGATGTAGATAAACCTAGAGTTTGTCATACATAGGGAAGGAAGGCAGAAAAAGAAAAACAAATATCATATATTAATGCATATATATGGAATCTAGAAAGCTGGTACTGATAAACATATTTGCAGGGCAGAAATAGAGATACAGATGTAGAGAATGGACTTGTGCCTGTGGAGGGGATGAGGAGGGTGGGATGAACTGTGGGTAGCACTGCCATATATACACCACCATGTGTAAAATAGCTAGCTAGTGGGAAGCTGCTGGACAGCACAGGAAGCAGTTTGGTGCTCTGTGATGATCAGAGGGGTGGGACGGTGGGAGGAGGGAAGGGGTACATGTATACATATAGCTGATTCATGTTGTTGTAAAGCAGAAACTAACACAACATTGTGAAGCAATTATACTCCTATAAAAAAAAAAGACTCAAAGTGCCACATACATTATAATTCTATTCACGTGACATTCTAGACAAGACAAAACTATAAGAACACAAAAAAAGATCAATGACTGAAAGAGATACTGCTAACTACAAATGGATAAGGAGGAATTGGGAAAGTGAGGAAATTGTTCTTGATAGTACTGTGGCTGCACCATGTATAAAAAGGACAAATCTCATTACATGTAAATTCAGTCACTAGAAACGGGTGGGGTGGGAGGTGGGAGGGGAGTTCATGTTTGGGAGTGCATGTACATGTCACTAAGGTCTATTACATGTCAATGTATGCCAAAACCAATACAGTACTGTAAAGTAAAATAAAGTAAAAATAAAAATTTTAAAAAAGTATGANCAAATCTCATTACATGTAAATTCAGTCACTAGAAACGGGTGGGGTGGGAGGTGGGAGGGGAGTTCATGTTTGGGAGTGCATGTACATGTCACTAAGGTCTATTACATGTCAATGTATGCCAAAACCAATACAGTACTGTAAAGTAAAATAAAGTAAAAATAAAAATTTTAAAAAAGTATGATGAGAAAATATCAGAGGGGCTTACAGTTGGTTTCAGAAAAGTTCTATGTAAATGACAACTTGAGCCCATCATCCTCAAAAGTTAGGGCAAACTTACAAAACATCACTAAATATTTACAGTCAAGAAAGATGGCACTGGCCTTAAGATATGTTAATAAATGATCATTTATTTGTTGTTGTTCAGTCATTCAACTGTGTATGACTCTATGCAACCCCATGCACTGCAATATACTAGGCTTCCCTGTCCTTCACTATCTCCTGGAGCTTGCTCAAACTCATCTCCATTGAGTCAGTGATGCCATCCAGTCACCTCGTCCTCTGTCGTTCCCTTCTCCTGCTGCCTTCCATCTTTCCCAGCTCAGGGTCTTTTCTAATGAGTCAGTTCTTCGCATCAGGTGGCCAAAGAATTGGAGTTTCAGCTTCAGCATCAGTCCTTCCAATGAGTACTCAGGATTGATTTCCTTTAGGATGGACTGGTTGGATCTCCTTGCAGTCAAAGGGACTCTCAAGAGTCTTCTCCAACACCACAATTCAAAAGTCTCAGTTTATCAGTGCTCGGCCTTTTTTATGGTCCAACTCTCACATCTAACATGACTACTGGAAAAACTATAACTTTGACTATAGGGACTTTGTCTGCAAAGTGGTGTCTCTGCTTTTTAATACACTGTCTAGGTTAGTCATAGCTTTTCTTCTAAGGGGCAAGTGTCTTTTAATTTCATGGCAGCAATCAATATCTGCAGTGATTTTGGAGCCCAAGAAAATAAAGTCTGTCAGTGTTTCCATTGTTTCCCCATTTACCATGAAGTGATGGGACCAGATGCCATGATCTTAATTTTTTGAATGTTGAGTTTTAAGCCAACTTGTTCACTCTCCTCTTTCACCTTCATCAAGAGGCCCTTCAGTTCGTCTTCACTTTCTGCCATAAGGGTGGTGTCATTTGCGTATCTGAGGTTATTGATCTCTCTCCTGGCCATCTTGATTCCAGTTTGTGCTTTATCCAGCCTGGCGTTTTGTATGATGTACTCTGCAGGTAAGTTAAATAAGCAGGGTGATAATATACAGCCTTGATGTATACCTTTTCCAATTTTAAAGTAGTCTTCGTTCATATCTGGTTCTAACTTGCTTCTTGATCTGTATAAAGGTCCCATTTCCCTTAATAAATGAGATACTTTTTAATATACAAAACATAACTTCTGAGAAAGTTATCTCATATTTTACTTTCAAAATGAATGAATTATTTAGAGGCCTTAGGAAATTTGGAATCAAAAGGTAAGAAATTTAAAAGACTTAATCACAATAGATGCAAAATGAAAGTCAATTTTTTATCTAAAATCTTTCATATTCCCTTTTACTATGTATTTCTTTAACCTTGTAAATGGATTTTATAACATTTTAATGTGCCTTTCTTGGATTTTTTTGAACTGCCTTTAATAGAACATATACATAATTATAATCCTATATGCACATACAGTAGTCTGTATTGTGATATGCTGTTTTGGTCTTCTTGACAGACTGGAACCTGGAGACAGAAGTCGATGAAAAGAAGGCGAAGAAAAGAAGGATGCGGGGGACCCAAGTCTTTAGTGGAATAAGGGTGCTTTAATCATGGCAGCGTGTGCTTATATATTGTTACACAAGGAAGCTCTAGGCAGAAAAATAAAGTTGAGTAAAAACACCAAAACCAAATGCGTAACAACAGTAACTAAGGGAATAACAATTGTCATGAGGCCATAACAACAGTAACTAGGGGAATAGCAATTGTCACAGGGCCAGAAGACAATCCATGTACTGGAAATAGGAACATGACTAAGTAGTTTTACAGAAAAATAAAAGGGTACTGAAAGGAATCCATGTATGCATTCTGTCTCATGACCTCAGTCCTGAGAACTGCATGCAGCTCTGCTCGTTCCTGTTTTCCAGAAACTGATAAGGAACAGAAGGCCCTTGAGAAACAGAAAACAACATATAGGATTCCTTAAAATTAAACGTTCCCTGACAATATGCTTCTTTTCTTATAGCAATAGGTTATTAATATATTTCCAAGTTTCCTATAAAATTATTTTTAATTATTGCAGACTTTAGTTGACTACAATATAGTTTATTATCTCAGTTCTTTCTTGTTGGATATACAGTCATCTTTTTTCTCTATTATAATGCTGAAATCTTTATACTTATTTGTCAAATTCAGTTGAATATTATTATAAATATGACACTAAAAGACTCTTCAGAAAGACAACAAAAGGTAATAAGAACTGCAGAATAGTTGCATCCATACTGTGGTTCAAAATTTAAGAGTATAGTTGCTATAGACTAGAATGGATTTTAATAATACTTATGTCCTAAACCACATCTGGGTCACTGTCTAAGGTCTAAGTGTCAAAGATATTAATTTTCCAATAGTAATCTTTTAATGCTGAAAAATATTTTTAATAAACATTTTTATATTTTAAACATAATATTTTAAATAATTTAGCTAAGATCTAAATAATTAGAAAATTAAAGAGATGATTCACATAGTCATTAAGNATACAAAACATAACTTCTGAGAAAGTTATCTCATATTTTACTTTCAAAATGAATGAATTATTTAGAGGCCTTAGGAAATTTGGAATCAAAAGGTAAGAAATTTAAAAGACTTAATCACAATAGATGCAAAATGAAAGTCAATTTTTTATCTAAAATCTTTCATATTCCCTTTTACTATGTATTTCTTTAACCTTGTAAATGGATTTTATAACATTTTAATGTGCCTTTCTTGGATTTTTTTGAACTGCCTTTAATAGAACATATACATAATTATAATCCTATATGCACATACAGTAGTCTGTATTGTGATATGCTGTTTTGGTCTTCTTGACAGACTGGAACCTGGAGACAGAAGTCGATGAAAAGAAGGCGAAGAAAAGAAGGATGCGGGGGACCCAAGTCTTTAGTGGAATAAGGGTGCTTTAATCATGGCAGCGTGTGCTTATATATTGTTACACAAGGAAGCTCTAGGCAGAAAAATAAAGTTGAGTAAAAACACCAAAACCAAATGCGTAACAACAGTAACTAAGGGAATAACAATTGTCATGAGGCCATAACAACAGTAACTAGGGGAATAGCAATTGTCACAGGGCCAGAAGACAATCCATGTACTGGAAATAGGAACATGACTAAGTAGTTTTACAGAAAAATAAAAGGGTACTGAAAGGAATCCATGTATGCATTCTGTCTCATGACCTCAGTCCTGAGAACTGCATGCAGCTCTGCTCGTTCCTGTTTTCCAGAAACTGATAAGGAACAGAAGGCCCTTGAGAAACAGAAAACAACATATAGGATTCCTTAAAATTAAACGTTCCCTGACAATATGCTTCTTTTCTTATAGCAATAGGTTATTAATATATTTCCAAGTTTCCTATAAAATTATTTTTAATTATTGCAGACTTTAGTTGACTACAATATAGTTTATTATCTCAGTTCTTTCTTGTTGGATATACAGTCATCTTTTTTCTCTATTATAATGCTGAAATCTTTATACTTATTTGTCAAATTCAGTTGAATATTATTATAAATATGACACTAAAAGACTCTTCAGAAAGACAACAAAAGGTAATAAGAACTGCAGAATAGTTGCATCCATACTGTGGTTCAAAATTTAAGAGTATAGTTGCTATAGACTAGAATGGATTTTAATAATACTTATGTCCTAAACCACATCTGGGTCACTGTCTAAGGTCTAAGTGTCAAAGATATTAATTTTCCAATAGTAATCTTTTAATGCTGAAAAATATTTTTAATAAACATTTTTATATTTTAAACATAATATTTTAAATAATTTAGCTAAGATCTAAATAATTAGAAAATTAAAGAGATGATTCACATAGTCATTAAGTTTTGACACTATGATAATCCCATTGTAATTTGAGTCAATTAGTTTATCAAATACATCATGAGACAAATTATGTCCTGAGTATAAATAAAATTAAAAATAAATTGAGATATGATTTACCTATAAAATTAGTATACTCTTTAAATAATCCTATACAATGTTTTGTTTTGCATTACATTTCTAAATGCCCCTTTTCATAAATTATATTTTATTATCACTTTACTAGCGAGAGTTGGACTGTGAAGAAGGCAGAGCACCAAAGAATTGATGCTTTTGAACTGTGGTGTTGGAGAAGACTCTTGAGAGTCCCTTGGACTGCAAGGAGATCCAACCAGTCCATTCTAAAGGAGATCAGCCCCGGGATTTCTTTGGAAGGAATGATGCTAAAGCTGAAACTCCAGTACTTGGCCACCTCATGAGAAGAGTTGACTCATTGGAAAAGACTCTGATCCTGGGAGGGACTGGGGGCAGGAAGAGAACGGGATGACCGAGGATGAGATGGCTGGATGGCATCACCAACTCGATGGACATGAGTCTGAGTGACCTCCAGGAGCTGGTGATGGACAGGGAGGCCTGGCGTGCTGTGATTCATGGGGTTGCAAAGAGTCAGACACGACTGAGCGACTGAACTGAACTGAGCAGAAAAATAATTTTCCTCCATTTACACCTTTTATGGACTCAATGACACACCCTTTAAGTTTTCACTAGCTCTTTTGTCCTGCATAGTCTTTCAAAAGCAGCTACAAATGATTAAGTCAATTCATTGTGGTGTTCCTCCTATGATTATCTTGTCTTTTAAATTTGCATATGCTTAAATATTCCAACTATTATTTAACCTATTTCTTACAATAGACAGTTGGCAAGGCTTTTATTATATTTTAATTACACAGATTTTTCTTCATGTTCTTGTGCAAAGAAGATATAAAAATAATCCTTCTTTTTAATATTGTCATTATGTTCATGAACCTCCCTACTTAGAAGCCAGGCTATTTCTCCCTTTTATAGAGTAAAATTTTGAATGTTCTTAATTATTATCATCTATTTTATTTTGTTATCTTCATCTTTCGACAGGGCTTCCCAGGTAGCAGTAGTGATAAAGAATCTGCCTGTAGTGCAGGAGAGCTGGGTTTGATCCCTGGTTTGGGAAGATCCTTGGTTTGGGAAGTGGGAATGGCAACCCACTCCAATATGCTTGCCTGGGGAATCCCATGGGCAGAGAAGCTTGGTGGGCTACAGTCATGGGGTGGCAAAGAATCAGACATGACTGAGTGACTAGCGCACACATCTTCTGACAGGAAACATTTATAGGTATACAAATATTTTGTCCTCTTTAGATTTCTCACATCCATGTGGTCATGGGAACCACCAATTTTTCTCAAATAATTTCACCAATAATTTAAACATCAATTTCCCCTTGAAAATCAATTTTCTATCAAAAATGTATAAAGCACGTGTTTCTCTGGACTGTCCACTAAAGCATAAATTAAATCATGTGACCAGTGACTTAGAGGATTTCACAAAAAGTCTGCAGAATGTTTTAGACCAAGGAAAATGTTCCCCAAGATTGCTAAGGAAGACAATCAGGGAATTAAAGGATGAATGACTCATCAACCAAGAAACAGCGAGTAGACTGGAAACTTTCTGTTGGGAGTGGCATCAGGAGAACATAGAGCAAGCATGTATTTCATGAAATAATTTCATGTTACATCCTACCTGAAACATATTGCTACAGCTATCTAGAAAATAATTCTCATTTACCATCAAAATACAGAAAACTAAGATCATGGCATCTGGTCCCATCACTTCATGGCAAATAGATGGGGAAACAATGGAAAAACTGACAGACTTTGTTTTCTTGGGCTCCAAAATCACTGCAGATGGTGACTGCAGCCATGAAATCAAAAGATCCTTGCTCCTTGGATGAAAAGCTTTGACTAACCTAGGCAGCATATTAAAAAGCAGAGGCATTACTTTGCCAAAAAAGGTCCGTTTAGTCAAAGCTATAGTTATTCCAGGAGTGAGAGTTGGGCCATAAAGAAAGCTGAGCACTGAAGAATTGATGCTTTTGAACTGTGGTGTTGGATAAGATTCTTGAGTGTCTCTTGGACTCAAGGAGATCCAACCATTTCCATCCTAAAGGAAATCAGTCCTGAATATTCATTGTGAGGACTGATGCTGAAGCTGAAACTCCAGTACTTTGGCCAGCTAATGCAAAGAACTGACTCATTGGAAAAGAGCCTGATGCTGGGAGAGATTGAAGGCAGGAGGAGAAGGGGACGACCGAGGATGAGATGGTTGGATGGCATCACTGACAGGATGGACATGAGTTTGAGTAGGCTCTGGGAGTTGATGATGGACAGGGAAGCCTGGTGTGCTGCAGTCCATGGGGTCACAAAGAGTTGGACATGACTGAGGGACTGNTGGACATGAGTTTGAGTAGGCTCTGGGAGTTGATGATGGACAGGGAAGCCTGGTGTGCTGCAGTCCATGGGGTCACAAAGAGTTGGACATGACTGAGGGACTGAACTGAACTGAACCATCATTGAATAATAATCAATCAAAAGATGTAAAAAGCAGCAATCAGACCAAAAGACTTAATCATTAAAATATTTCTACTCTAATAGTGAAATTTCTGGAAAAGAAAGGACAATAAAGTTCAGAAAGGAAAAACTGAGCTATTAAGAAAGTGATTTTGGGCTTCCTGGAGAGACTCAACACTTTAGATTATTTATTTGCCTTAAGTGTCACAATCCACTGAAATCCAGAGCTCTGTAGTTAACAGCCTTTTGTATTCACTCTCTTCTATATATAGCAATGCCCAACACCTGTTAGGTTCTTCATGAATAGAAGTAAAATCATCTAAATTCTTACAAAGTAATAAGGAGAACAGAACATTTTCCATAAAGCAATAGTTGAAGGAAGTTAGATAATCTTCCTTTCCTAAAGTCAATTTGCATATAATAACAAATCACAGGGGAAAAATTTATCATATTCACAGTCCCAGCCAATATGCAGAGTGTTTATACTATGGGGCAAGTACAGCCAGGCCCATCAGAGAATTCTGTCATCTATACAGTTTCTTCATCATGAAGTGGAAAAATAAGTATGTATGACCACATAATCTTATGGTGAGTATTAGTGGGATGATTTCTGTAGTCTATGCTAATAAGTATTCAATAAGTTAGTATTTGTAAGCATATCAAATATGTTAAGTTAATCCATTAATATTTAGGAAAGTTGCTATTATTTTCTCAGACTTGATTTTATATAAATCTCATTAACCCCAAAAGCATGAATTAAGTCATATGTACTTTAGAGTCTGTTTTAAGTAATTCAGTGAAGTCCCTAGCATAAGCTCATAGAAGAGAACATATACAAGAGTGGTTTATTTGCTCTGTGAAGGACAGGAAACTAAATAGTTGAGAAATAGAAAATAGAAATGAAAGTCACTCAGTTATGTCTGACTCTTTGGGATCCCATGGACTGTAGCCTACTTGGCTCCTCTGTCCGTGGAATTCTCCAGGTCAGAGTACTAGACTGGGTAGCCATTCCCTTCTCAAGA
Organism: Oreotragus oreotragus; assembly: GCA_006410675.1. Lineage (NCBI taxonomy): Eukaryota > Metazoa > Chordata > Mammalia > Artiodactyla > Bovidae > Oreotragus > Oreotragus oreotragus. The sequence continues at coordinate 34,850 of SJYX01007522.1, forward strand.
GAATCTTCTTAAACCACAGGAATCAAACTCAGGTCTCCTGCATTGCAGGTGTATTCATTACCAGCTGAGCTACAAGGAAAGCCCAAACAGCTAAGATGCTAAATCTACATTAACAGACTCGTTAGCTACCTTTTCTGTATTCCATTTTACATTATACTTTGTTAACCTAGTCAAGGCTTTATTTACAGATCTTAGGCATTTATTTTCATTTGTTTGTTTTTCTTTGCTTCCTGGTGTTCTTTCTTAAGCTAGAAACCTTAAAAAGTATGTTTCACATTTGCTCACACATGAAATATTTAGGACAGATAATAAGGTATTCGTGAGCTATAATGGAAAAAGCCTTTCTCTCCTGAGGCAATCAAGATGGTATTTCAGAAGGTCTTCAGAGAAGTTTGTTCATAGAATAGAAAACTTCATTGCATCCCAGCTAACTTAATATCCTAATCTTCCAAATCCAAATATATTTTATGCCAACAGCTAAAATGATGTAGAAATGATAACTCACATTATTAAAGGATGTTTTTAAAAGTACTAAAGGAGTTTTCATCTTAAATTTCAATAGACATTCTAAATGATGTTCATACCAGACCACCTTACCTGGCTCCTGAGAAATCTGTATGCAGGTTAAGAAGCAACAGTTAGAAGTGGATATGGAACAATGGACTGGTTCCAAATTGGGAAAGGAGTACAACAAGGCTGTATAACTGTCACCCTGTTTGTTTAACTTATATGCAGAGTACATCATGCAAAATGCCAGGCTGGATGAAACACAAGCTGGAATCAAGATTGCCAGGAGAAATATCAATAACTTCAGATATGCAGATGACACCACACTTATGGCAGAAAGCTTAGAGGAACTGAAGAGCCTCTTGATGAAAGTGAACGAGGAGAGTAAAAAAGTTGTCTTAAAGCTCAACATTCAAAAATTAAGATTATGGCATCTGATCCCATCAGTTCATGGCAAATAGATGGGGAAACAATGGAAACAGTGACAGACTTTATATTCTTGGACTCTAAAATCACTGCAGATGGTGATTGCAGCCGTGAAATTAGAAGATGCTTTCCCCTTAAAAGAAAAGCTATGACCAACCCGCTGCTAGGTCACTTCAGTTGTGTCCAACCTAGTGCGACCCCAAAGACAGCAGCCCACCAGGCTCCCCCCATCCCTGGGATTCTTTAGGCAAGAATACTGGAGTGGGTTGCAGTTTACTTCTGCAATGCATGAAAGTGAAAAAGTCAAAGTGAAGTTGCTCAGTCGTGTCCAACTCTTAGCGACCCCATGGACTGCAGCCTACCAGGCTCCTCCATCCATGGGATTTTCCAGGCAAAAGTACTGGAGTGGGGTGCCATTGTCTTCTCCCATGACCAACCTAGACAGCATATTAAAAAGCAGAGACATTACTTTGCCAACAAAGTTTCGTCTAGTCAAAGCAATGGTTTTTTCAGTAGTCATGTATGGATTTGGGAGTTGGACTCTAAAGAAAGATGAGCACTGAAGAACTGATGCTTTTGAACTGTGGTGTTGGAGAACTCTTGAGTGTCCCTTGGCCTGCAAGGAGATCCAACCAGTCAGTCCTAAAGGAAATCAGTTGAATATTCTTTGGAAGGACTGATGCTGAAGCCGGAGCTCCGATCCTTTCACCACCTGATGTGTGGAACTGACTCACTGGAAAAGACCCTGATGCTTGGAAAGATTGAAGGCAGGAGGAGAAGGTGATGACAGAGGATGAGATGGTTGGATGGCATCACCAACTCAATGGAGATGAGTTTGAGAAAGCTCCAGGAGTTGGTGATGGACAGGGAAGCCTGGCGTGCTGCAGTCCATGGGGTCTCAAAGAGTCAGACATGACTGAGTGGTGGAACTTACTGAATCATGCTCATTATTTTCCATATAAAATGCACATATGTGTGGTCAAAACTACCTTGTTCTTATTCATATTTTTCTTGATATTCAACAGAGCCTACAGTTTGGGCAATTCCTAGTGTAGTAAGAATACAAATATCTACGGATATCCCGTTAGAAAACAATAACTAGAGAAATAACCTACAGAAAAGCAATCTTTCTGGACATATTTAATTCAAATAAAGAAAATGCAGATTTTAATCCCCAGAAATAATTATCTCAGTACATAGGTACATAGACTATTAAGGGTTCAGAACATGTCTCAATAAAGTTAATTACATAAACTTACATTTTGACTAAAAGAATAAAATAATTAAAGCTGATTTGGGCAGCTAACACTTAGCTGAATTCTATAGTGATTGATTATTTGGCTGCTTTTACTGACTTTCTCTCATGTAATCTTATTTGTGTTTTAAGTATTACATTATCCAAGTATCCTTGAATACTTGGGCACCAATTTCTTTTAACCAGCTAAAAATGTTAATGGCTGAAAACACGTAAAACCCAGTGTATCACAGACCAGTTTTTGTTTTTACAAAACCTTGTTAGTATCTTTGGCTAATTTGCTGTGTCTCCACCCTAACAGGAATGTATATGAAAAACTGAAAATATTTAATTTCTAGTGTATATCTAGAGTTATGACCCTGAACCCTGCAGAAGAACATTCTTCCAGGAGCAGTAATTTATCTGATTGCTGAAGTCAAGTTTCGTGTCTAAATGAGAAGTGACTTGACATTCCTCCCCTCATCTCATGAGCATAACTTCTTGCTAATTATAACAGTCTTAGTGAAAAGATTGTGTGTTCATCTTCTTCTTTAATCTTTATTTAAAAGTAAATCATGAAGTGCACTGCTAATTTCTAACCAAACCATTCTCATTTCATCTCTTTATGGTGAGAATGCCTCAGGTTTTTCAAAAATCAGATCAGTAGTGAACAGAATATTAGCGTATGTATGTTTAATTAGCCCCAAGTGTTTGAAAAGAATGATGAAGTTCAATAAATATATAAATGGCTTATTTAAAAGCACATAAGAAACTACATACTATGATTAACTCTTCATTATGAACTAATTATTATTGTTAATACCACTACTACTCTATTATTGATTCTTATTAAATAATATGGCTTCCCTGGTGGCTCAGATGGTAAAATAATCTGCCTGCAATGTGGGAGACCCAGGTTTGATCCTTGGGTTGGAAGATACTCTGGAGAGGAAATGGCAACCCACTCCAGTATTCTTGCCTGGAAATTCCATAGACAGAGGAGCCTGAATATGGTTATAACCCACTAAACCAAGCCCTTTCCAATGATGAGGTATAAAGTTGGCAAATCCTCAGGATTCATTATTGTTTTTTACCATAGAGGAATTCATAGATAGATTAGGTCTTTGTTATTTTTGTGTTGTCACAAACTTTATTCAGGTTGTTAAATTGGTAGAGTGAAAAAAACATTAAGCCTGGAAGTCAGTTTCTGCACTAGGTCCCTCTGTAAACATGCCCCTTACTATTTCTACTCTAAAATTTCATCTGCAAAGCAGAGACAGTTATTCCAGTCTAGCTCTGAGTTCCCTAAATGCTCCAACCATCTATATTCCTAGGAAATGAAACAGGGACCACCATTTCTGATGCAGTTTCTTTCTTTTATTTTTTCTATTTCCATAATTACATTTTCTTCTTCATCTTTTTGCAGAACATTTACTCCCAAGTGTATCAGGGCTACATCAAAAAAATGAAAAATTCATGCCCTCACATTTCTTATAGAAAGTTGAATAAATCTGGTGCACTATGATACAAATAAGAAATTTTTAGAACAAATATGTAGCTATTTCATTCTGGAATGAGGAAGTACACAAAGAATTACTTGATCAATAGATAAAGATGCAAAAAGAACTAAAATGTAGGACAAAAATATAGCATCTATATTTATACATACATATTTATCCTTCATTGAAATTCATATAATATTTATTTTATTAACTCAAATCTTGTTTACAATATTGAAAAGAAACCCATGGCCAGAATTACTCATTTATCCATCTGTCACCTTTTAATTATGCCAGACCTCTTCTATGTGCTGCTAATTAAACATTGAGAAAAGCAGGTATTCTTTTCATCTTCATGGAATATACTGTAGAACTGATGAACAGTCAAAATCAAATAATCAGACAAGTAAATGTGCAACTAAAAATTGTGATAGGATTCAAAGACAGGGAGTACTATAAACACATGAACAGGGACATGAATAGCATAGAGGAACATAAGAAAATACAATGGTTTCTGTTTTCATCTCAAGAGCAATGAAAATTATTAAAAAGTCAGAAATAGAGGGGTGATATGCTTTGACTTTTGTTTCAAAGAATATACTCTGTGGTATAGAAAAATGGTAGCAGGCAATCAGAGTGTATGTGTTGTGAGTTATGAGAGAAGTCCAGGTAAAGAATAATGGTATCCACGATCGAGGAGAAAGATGAACATAAAAAAATAAGAAAACATGACAATGATTTTGATAAGGGGCTGTGAAAAGGATTTTTATAAAAATGATAGGTTTTGATACAGTGTTCAAGAATAAAATAAACAATATGTTATCACAGAAATAACCAAGTAACCTTCAGTTCAGTTCACTGGCTCAGTCGTGTCCGACTCTTTGCGACCCCATGAATCACAGCACGCCAGGCCTCCCTGTTGAAAAAAAGAGAAGCAAAAAGCCAAGAGGAAAAGGAAAGATATAAGCATCTGAATGTAGAGTTCCAAAGAATAGCAAGGAGAGATAAGAAAGCCTGCCTCAGCAATCAATGCAGGGGCACAGGTGGGAGTCCTGGGTGTGGGGACAAGCGGTGAGCCACGCCGGGCCAGCATTCCTCCTGCAGTCCTGGTGGCAGTTGGTCCAGTAGTTTTGGACTCCCCGAGCTTTGGCTGCATGGAGAGCTATTAATTAGATCTTTAAACAGAATATCCAAAACAAAAACAGACGGCAGTGATGTCTTAATTCTTTGAAGTATTAGTGGTTGAGAGAAGTTGGAGGGATGAGAGTGAGAGTGCATGAGCTTCTGTCTGTTTAGATGCTGGACAAGGCTTTGTGTCATTGGTAGGGATGGGATGGAAGAGTATATGGTTTCCAAGGGCCCATCCAACTCTTGTAATTATGATTCTGTGATTTGAGAGGGGGTCATGGGATGAAGCCTTCATTCTGCAAGTGACTCAGTGACACACCCTGATGTTCTAGTCCATTATTCATATTTATGGCATCTGTGTGTCTACTCTCCTATGCACAACTTCCTGTTGGCTGTAGCTGTAACTGTAATTAACATAGACTTTTATTTCTGCAAGTCTACCAAAAAAAAAAAAAAAACATATAAGATGTTTATGCTATTTGTCTCCAACTACTAGGTCACAGGATCAGAGATAAATAATCTTTTTGTTACTTTATAGGACAATCTGGACATTTCATAGAAACTATGAATGCTATTCCCATAAAAATGTACACATTCACCAGTATACAGTTTTTGCACACAATTCTAGCTGTATGTGCAAAATCTGAAGCCAAACTGTAGAATCTTAACTAAGAACCTTGATGTTAGAGATTTCTGGCTGTTTTATTGCAATGAAATGTGCACCAGCAAGAAACAATAGCACAGCTTGTGTTTTTTTGTTTTCTCACTTGCCTCTTTTAGTTTTCTCCTGTACAATGCAGCAGGGACCTCAGGTGGTGATCTAGATCATTCCTGTGCTACTTTTTCATCAGGATTTAGAAGGACTGTACATGTGCTTCTCAGAATACTGCACTGCAAAACTCCCAAAGAGGATTCCATGATTTATGTACTTTATTATCTATAAAAGATTGTTTTATGCACTTTGTTGGGTTTTAAGCTAAAGGAATCTTTTAGCTGTCTTGTCAAGCATAACTGTCTTAATTTGGTTTCCTTTGAAAGCAGATTACTTGACCACATATAAGTTGTTAGTTGGAAAGTTTGGCAAGTAGAGTAGAGGGGAAATGATACAGGAAAGAAAATAAAGTGAGAGAGACTATGGCCAAGCCAGCAAACTGCTGGGCAACAGAAGCTCACCACCTACCCCTCATCCACCATGTTGGGAAGCTCCAGAAACCTTTATAGACTACACGCTTTTGTGCTGTCTTGCCTAAAGGGTGAGAAAGCTGGAGTATATGGAACACAGTCCACATCATTCTTTGAGGGCTGCTAGAGGCCAAAGCCTTTGACTGTGTGGACCACAATAAACTGTGGAAAATTCTGAAAGTGATGGAAATACCAGACCACCTGACCTGCCTCTTGAGAAACCTATATGCAGGTCAGGAAGCAACAGTTAGAATTGGACATGGAACAACAGACTGGTTCCAAATAGGAAAAGGAGTACATCAAGGTTGTATATTGTTACCCTGCTTATTTAATTTGTATGCAGAGTACATCATGAGAAAGACTGAGCTGGAAGAAGCACAAGCTGGAATCAAGATTGCCAGGAGAAATATCAATCACCTAAGATATGCAGATGATACCACCCTTTTTGCAGAAAGTGAAGAGGAATTGAAGAGCCTCTTGATGAAAGTGACAGAGGAGAGTGAAAAAGTTGGCTTAAAGCTCAACATTCAGAAAACGAAGATCATGGCATCTGGTCCCATCACTTCATGGGAAATAGATGGGGAAACAGTGGAAGCAGTGTCAGACTTCATTTTTTGGGGCTCCAAAATCACAGCAGATGGTGATTGCAGCCATGAAATTAAAAGACACTTACTCCTTGAAAGGAAAATTATGACCAACCTAGATAGCATATTGAAAAGCAGAGACATCACTTTGCCAGCAAAAGTCCGTCTAGTCAAGGCTATGGTTTTTCCAGTAGTCATGTAAGGATGGATGTGAGAGTTGGACTGTGAAGAAAGCTGAGTGCTGAAGAATTGATGCTTTTGAACTGTGGTGTTGGAGAAGACTCTTGAGAGTCCCTTGGACTGCAAGGAGATCCAACCAGTCCATTCTGAAGGAGATCAGTCCTGGGTGTTCTTTGGAAGGACTGATGCTAAAGCTCAAACTCCAGTACTTTGGCCACCTCATGCGAAGAGTTAACTCACTGGAAAAGATTCTGATGCTGGGAGGGATTGGGGGCAGGAGGAGAAGGGGACGACAGAGGATGAGATGGCTGGATGGCATCACGGACTTAATGGATGTGAGTCTGAGTGAACTCCAGGAGTTGGTGATGGACAGGGAGGCCTGGTGTGCTGCGATTCATGGGGTCACAAAGAGTCAGCCACGACTGAGAGACTGAACTAAACTGGAGGTAGGTAGGTGGTACTTCCGTGGTCTATTAAACGGGTAGTAAAGAGGGCTTCAGTGGCCAGAAAAAGTTCTTCTGGAAAATACATTTAGGCACTGTAGTAGGGAAGCTGGACTTGTCTTTCCTGAAGTGGTGAGGTGGGTGTGGATATTGGGTATGGCACCTGAAGCATTCCCTGTAAGACTTTTCTATGGCCTTGTGCTTGAGGCTTTTTTTCAATGCATATTGGGACAAACTTAATAATATATAGAATAGGACAAGTTTGTTAATCTGATTAAACAATACAAATTTATTTTTAGACCCTTTCTTCCCTAAAAGTATCTACTCTTGTACTAGGACTGTATTGTTGCTTTATTTTAGTGGAGCTAAATAAAGAAAGCTGAGCCCTGAAGAATTGTTGCTTTTGAACTGTGGTGGTGGAGAAGACTCTTGAAAGTCCCTTGGACTGCAAGGAGATCAAACCAGTCAGTCCTAAAGGAAATCAGTTCTGAATGTTCATTGGAAGGACTGATGCTGTGGCTGAAGCTCCAATACTTTGGCCCCCTGATGCAAAGAACTGCTGCTGCTGCTGCTAAGTCACTTCAGTCGTGTCCAACTCTGTGTGACACCATAGATGGCAGACCACCAATCTCCTCTGTCCCTAGGATTCTCCAGGCAAGAATACTGGAGTGGGTTACCATTGCTTTCTCCGATGCAAAGAACTGACACATTGGCAAAGATGCTGATGCTGGGAAAGGTTGAAGGCAGGAGGAGAAGGGGAAGACAGAGGATGAGATGGGTGGATGGCATCATGGACTCTTTAGACATGAGTTTGAACAAGCTCCGGGAGTTAGTGAAGAACAGGCAAGCTTGGCGTGCTGCAGTCCATGGGGTCGCAGGAGCTGGACGCGACTGAGCGACTGAACTGACTGAAATTGGTTTGCAAGATAACTGCAAGTCATTTTGCTCATAAGTTCAACTTGTGTTAAAGACCTTTCCAGAACTCCTATTTTTAGAAAACATGATGGCTGTGAGTTTTATGTCCCTCTTTTCTTTTGATATTTTCTAAGAAAGGAATGCTTTTGTTCTCATGGCATATAAACTTTAGTTATAAAGTGAGTTGTGAAATGTCCTTCCTTTTTAATTTTGGGGAAGTGTTTGTACAGATGCAGTATTAATTCTTTAGATTTTTCTTTGGGTTTCACCACTGAAGACACCGAGGCCTGGGATTTTTCTTTGTGGGTTGTTTTTTAATTACTAATTCAGTCTCTTGTTGTTTAGGTCTACTCATATTATCTGCTTCTTCTTGAGTTAGTTTTAGTAGTTTGCCTCTGTTTAAGAGTTTGTCCACTTCATCTAAGTTATCTAATTAGTTGGCATACAATAATTCATAGTATTCATTTATAATCCTTTTTTGTTTTTCAGTAAGGTCAGTAGTCCTGTCACTACTTTTATTGCTGAATCTAGTAATTTGAGTTTGTTCTCCCCCTCTCTCTTTCTCTTCCTCTTGCCTTCACATCCTTTGTCCCTCCCCCACCATATCAATCTAACAGTTTTGTTCATCATTTTTAATAAACAGCTTTTGGCTTCATTGATTTTCTCAAATATTTTCTCTATTCTATTAATTTCCACTTTAATTTTTATTATGTTTTCCTTCACTTGCTTTAGATTTAGTGTTTGGTTCTTTTTCCCATGTTAGTTTAAGTTATTGATTTTGAAATCTTTCTTCTTTCTTAATGTAGACATTTACAGCCATGAATTCCCTCTAAGCAGTGTTTTAGCTGGATTTCATAATTTTTTGTATATTGTGTTTTTCTTTTCATTCTTCTCAAAGTATTTTCTGGTTTAATTTTAATTTTATGATGCATGGATTATCTATGTGTATTGTTCAATTTCTACTTGTTTGTTAGTTTTCAAAAATTTCCCCTGCTTTTGTTTTTTAATTTCATTACTTGTGGTCACCGAATACACTTATTTTTTCTGTCTTTTTAAGTCCATTAAAGTTTGTTTTATGGTTTAGTCTTTTTTAGAGAATGTTTCATGTACTCTTGAGAAAAACTGCATACTCTGTTGTATTGGGTGGAGTGTTCTATACATGTCTGTAAACTTTCATGGGCTTACCATTGTTATTCAAGTCTTCTTCTTTGTTGCTATTTTTGTCTGATTTCTCTACTTATTATTGAAAGTGGAAACCATCCATTACTGATTTAGCTTTTTTACTTAAAACATTCCCAGCTCTATTATTTGAGTCGTGATCATAAAATTTGGTTCTAGTTTCTCAGGGGAGAAAACACAATTAATTCAAAAGTAACTGTTGAATTTTGGTATTCTGATCTTCAAAATGGAATAGTAATCTCTGCACTGCTTCTTTTCCATGGATGGTATTTAGATTCAGCTCAGTTGCTAATCGTGTCTGACTCTTTGTGATCCCACGGACTGTAGCTCTCCACACCACCCTGTCCATCACCAACTTGCAGAGTTTACTCAAACTCATGTACATTAAGTCAGTGATGCCGTCCAACCATCTTATCTTCTGTCATCCGCTTCTCCTCCTGCCTTCAGTCTTTATCAACATCAAGGTCTTTTCAAATGAGTCAGTTCTTTACATCAGGTGGCCAGTCGGCTTCAGCATCAGTCCTTCCAACGAATATTCAGAACTGATTTCCTTTAGGATAGACTGGTTGAATCTCCTTGCAGTCCAAGGGACTCTCAAGAGAATTCTCCAACACCACCATTCAAAAGCATCAATTCTTAGGCGTTCAGCTGTCTTTATAGTCCAACACTCACATCCATATATGACTACTGGAAATTCAATAGCTTTGACTAGACGGACCTTTGTTGGCAAAGTAATGTCTCTGCTTATTAATATGCAGTCTAGGTTGGTCTAACTTTTCCTCCAAGGAGCAAGTGTCTTTTAATTTCTCAGCTGCAGTTACCATCTACAGTGATTTTGGAGCCCCAAAAGATGAAGTCTGTCACTGTTTCCACTGTTTCCCCATCTATTTGCCATTAGTAATGGGACCAGCTGCCATGATCTTAGTTTTTTGAATGTTGAGTTTTAAGCCAACATTTTTCACTCTCCTCTTTCACTTTCATCAAAAGGCTCTTTGGTTTTGTTCTGCTTTCTGCCATAAGTGTGATATCATCTGCATATCTAAGTTATTGATATTTCTCCTGGCAATCTTGATTCCAGCTTGTGCTTCATCCAGTCTGGCATTTCTCATGATGTACTCTGCAAATAAGTTAAATAAGCAGGGTGACAATATATAGCCTTGATGTACTCCTTTCCCAACTTGGAACCACTCTGTTGTTCCATGTCCAGTTCTAACTGTTGCTTCCTGACCTGCATATAGATTTCTCAAGAGGCAGGTCAGGTGGTCTGGTATTCCCATCTTTTGAAGAATTTTCTACAGTTTGTTGTGATCCATACAGTCAAAGGCTTTGGCATAGTCAATAAAGCAGAAATAGATGTCTTTCTGAAACTCTCTTGCTTTTTTGATGATCCAGCATATGTTGGCAACTTGATCTCTGGTGCCTCTGCCTTTTCTAAAACCAGCTTGAACATCTGGAAGTTCATGATTCATGTACTATTGAAGCATGGCTTGGAAAATTTTGAGCATTACTTTACTAGCGTGTGAGATAACTGCAGCTATGTGGTAGTTTGAGTGTTGTTTGGCATTGCCTTTCTTTGGGATTGGAATGAAAACTGACCTTTCCCAGTCCTGTAGCCACTGCTGAGTTTGCCAAATTTGCTGGCAAACTCAGCAAATTTGCTGGCATATTGAGTGCAGCACTTTCACTACATCATCTTTTAGGATTTGAAATAGCTCAACTGGAATTCCATTACCTCCACTAGCTTTCTTCATAGTGATGGTTCCTAAGGTGTACATGACTTCTCATTCCAAGATGTCTGGCTCTAGGTGAGTGATGGTACCATCATGATTATCTGGGTCATGAAGATATTTTTTGTATAGTTCTCTGTGTGTTCTTGCCACCTCTTTTAAATATCTTCTGCTTCTGTTAAATCCATATCATTTCTGTCCTTTATTGTGTCCATCTTTGCATGAAAAGTTCCCTTGGTATCTCTAATTTTCTTGACGAGATCTCTAGTCTTTCCCATTCTATCGTTTTTTTCTATTTCTTTGCATTGATCACCAAGGAAGTCTTTTAAATCTCTCCTTGATATATTTTGGAACTCTGCATTCAAATGGGTTTATCTTTCCTTTCCTCCTTTGCCTTTTGCTTCTCTTCTTTCCATAGCTCTTTGTAAGGCCTCCTCAGGCAACCCCTTTGCCTTTTTGATTTCTTTTTCTTGGGGATGGGTTTGATCTCTGCCTCCTGTACAGTGTCACAAACCTCCATCTATAGTTCTTCAGGCACTCTGTCTATCAGATCTAATCCCTTGAATCTATTTCTCACATCACTGTTCTGACAAATGTAGTCTACTGGAGAAGGCAATGGCAAACCACTTCAGTATTCTTGCCTTGAGAACCCCATGAACAGTATGAAAAGGCAAAAGAATAGGACACTGAAAGCTCAACTCCCCAGGTCCATAGGTGCCCAATATGCTACTGGAGATCAGTGGAGAAGTAATTCCAGAAAGAATGAAGGGATGGAGCCAAAGCAAAAACAACACCCAGTTGTGGATGTGACTGGTGATGGAAGTAAAGTCCAATGCTATAAAGAGCAATATTGCATAGGAACCTGGAATGTTAGGTCCATGAATCAAGAAAAATAGGAGGCGGTCAAAGAGGAGATGGCAAGAGTGAACCTCAACATTTCAGGAATAGGTGAACTAAAATGGACTGGAATGGGTGAATTTAACTCAGATGACCATTATATCTACTATTGTGGGTAAGAAACCCTTAGAATAAATGAAGTAGCCATCATAGTCAACAAGAGTCCAAAATGCAGTAGTTGAATGCAATCTCAGAAATGACAGAAAGATCTCTGTTCATTTCCAAGGGAAAACATTCAATATTATGGTAATCCAAGCCTATGCCCTGACCAGTAATGCTGAAGAAGCTGAAATTGAACGGTTCTATGAAGACCTACAAGACCTTCCAGAACTAACACCAAAAACAGATGTCCTTTTCATTATCAGTATCAGTTCAGTCACTCTGTCATTTCTGACTCTGCAACCTCATGAACCACAGCATGCCAGGCCTCCCTGTCCATCACCAACTCCCAGTTTACTGAAATTCATGTCCATTGAGTCAGTGATGCCATCTAACCATCTCATCCTTTGTCGTCCACTTCTCCTCCTGCCTTCAATCTTTACCAACATCAGGGCCTTTTCAAAAGAGTCAGCTCTTTGCATCAGGTGGCCAAAATATTGGAGTTTCAGATTTAACATCAGTCCTTCCAAAGAACACCCAGGAATGAGATCCTTTAGGATGGACTGGTTGGATCTCCTTGCAGTCCAAAGGACTCCCAAGGGTGTTCTCCAACACCACACTTCAAAAGCATCAATTCTTCAGCACTCCACTTTCTTTATGGTCCAAGACTCACAACCATGCATGACTACTGGAAAACCCATAGCCTTGACTAGACAGACCTTTGTTGGCAAAGTAATATCTCTGCTTTTGAATATGCTATCTAGGTTGGTCATAACTTTCCTTCCAAGGAGTAAGCATCTTTTAAATTCATGGCTGCTATTACCATCTGCAGTGATTTTGGAGCCCCCCCCCCCAAATAAAGTCAGCCACTGTTTCCACTGTTTCCCCATCTATTTCCCATGAAGGGATGGAATCGGATGCCATGATCTTCGTTTTCTGAATGTTGAGCTTTAAACCANATAAGCGTCTTTTAATTTCATGGCTGCAATCACCATCTGCAGTGATTTTGGAGCCCCAAAAAAGTAAAGTCTGACACTGTTTCCACTGTTTCCCCATCTATTTCCCATGAAGGGATGGAATCGGATGCCATGATCTTCGTTTTCTGAATGTTGAGCTTTAAACCAACTTTTTCACTCTCCTCTTTCACTTTCATCAAGAGGCTCTTCAGTTCTTGTTCACTTTCTGCCATAAGAGTGGTGTCATCCGCATTTCTGAGGTTATTGATATTTCTCCTGGCAATCTTGATTCCAGCTTGTTCTTCATCCAGCCCAACATTTTTCATGATGTACTCTGCATACAATTTAAATAAGCAGGATGACAATATACAGCCTTGACGTACTCCTTTTCCTATTTGGAACCAGTCTGTTTTTCCATGTCCAGTTCTAACTGTTGCTTCCTGACCTGAATATAGGTTTCTCAAGAGGCAGGTCAGGTGGTCTGGTATTCCCATGTCTTTCAGAATTTTCCACAATCCTAAAAGATGATGCTGCAGAAGTGCTGCACTCAGTATGCCAGTAAATTTGGAAAACTCAGCCATGGCCACAGGACTGGAAAAGGTCAATTTTCATTCCAATCCCAAAGAAAGAGAATGCCATAGAATGTTCAAACTACCACACAAATGCACCAATTTCACACACTAGTAAAGTAATGCTCAAAATTCTCCAAGCCAGGCTTCAGCAATACATGAACCATGAACATCCAGGTGTTCAATCTGGTTTTAGAAAAAACAAAGGCACCAAATATTAGATTGACAAAATTGGCTGGATCATTGAAAAAGTAAGAGTGTTCAGAAAAACATCTATTTCTGCTTTATTGACTATGCCAAATCCTTTGACTGTGTGGATCATAATAAATTGTGTAAAGTTTTGAAAGAGATGCGAATACCTTTTCATTATATGGGACTGGAATGCAAAATTAGAAAGTCAGGAAGTACCTGGAGTAACAGGCAAATTTGGCCTTGGAGTATAGAATGAAGCAAGATAAAGGCTAACAAAATTTTGCCAAGAGAACACACTGGTCATAGCAAACACCCTCTTCCAACTACACAAGAGTAGACTCTGCACATGGACATCACCAGATGGTCAACACCAAAATCAGATTGATTATATTCTTTGCAGCCAAAGATGAAGAAGCTCTATACAGTCAGCAAAAACAAGACCAGGAGCTGACTGTGGCTCAGATCATGAACTCCTTACTGACAAATTCAGACTTAAATTGAAGAAAGTAGGGAAAACCACTAAGCCATTTGGGTATGACCTAAATCAAATACTTTATGTTTATACAATGGAAGTAACAAATAGATTCAAAGGATTAGATCTGATAGACAGAGTGCCTGAAAAACTATGGATGGAGGTTCATGACACTGTACAGGAGGCAGGGAAAAAGACTATCCCCAAGAAAGAGAAATTTTAAAAAGCAACATGGTTGTCTGAGGAGGCCTTACAAACAGCTATGAAAAGAGAAGGAAAAGGAAAAGGAGAAAAGGAAAGATATACCCATTTGAATGCAGAGCTTCAAAGCATAGGAAGTAGAGACAGAAAGCCTTCCCCAGTGGTCAGTACAACAAAATAGAGGAAAACAACAGAATGGGAAAGAGCAGAGATCTCTTCAAGAAAATTAGAGATACCAAGGGAACTTTTCAGCAAAGATGGGCACAATAAAGGACAGAAGTGGTATGGACCTACGAGAAGCAGGAGATATTAAGAAGAAGTGGCAAGAATATGCAGAACTATACAAAAAGATATTCATGATCCAGATAATCACAATGCTGTGATCACTTACCTAGAGCCAGATATCCTGGAATGCGAAGTCAAGTGGCTATTCCGAAGCATCACTACTAACAAAGCCAGTGGAGGTGATGGAATTCCAGTGGAGCTATTTCAAATCCTGAAAGATGATGCTGTGAAAGTGCTGCACTCAATATGCCAGCAAATTTGGAAAACTCAGCAGTGGCCATAGGACTGGAAAAGGTCAGTTTTCATTCCAATCCCAAAGAAAGGCAATGCCAAAGAATGCTCAAACTACCGCACAATTGCAGTCATCTCACACGCCAGTAAAGTAATGCTCAAAATTTTCCAAGCAAGTCTTCAACAGNACTCAATATGCCAGCAAATTTGGAAAAGTCAGCAGTGGCCATAGGACTGGAAAAGGTCAGTTTTCATTCCAATCCCAAAGAAAGCTCAAACTACTGAACAATTGCACTCATCTCACACGCTAGTAAAGTAATGCTCAAAATTCTCCAAGCCAGGGTTAAAGCAATACGTGAACCATGAACTTCCAAATGTTCAAGCTGGTTTTAGAAAAGGCAGAAAAACCAGAGATTAACTAACCTTAGAGATTTGTAAAACAATGGTTTATAGAATATCCTCAGTGTTAAGTACAATAAGTCCTGATTTTGCATGTGTGTAAACTTTGGAATTTATCAGTTTATTGTGCTGTTAATTACTATCTTCATGGAACTCTGAATAGAGACTCAGTTCAGTTCAGTTCAGTCGCTCAGTCGTGTCTGACTCTTTGTGACCCCGTGAATCGCAGCACGCCAGGCCCCCCCGTCCATCACCAACTCCCGGAGTTCACTCAGACTCATGTCCATCGAGTCGTTGATGCCATCCAGCCATCTCATCCTCTGTCATCCCCTTTTTCTCCTGCCCCCAATCCCTCCCAGCATCCAGTGAGTCAACTCTTCGCATGAGGTGGCCAAAGTACTGGAGTTTTAGCTTTAGCATCATTCCTTCCAAAGAACACCCAGGACTGATCTCCTTTAGAATGGACTGGTTGGATCTCCTTTCAGTCCATGAGAGACTACTAATATTAAAATGGATTCAAAAAGATACAAAGGTATATACTGAATGATACAGAAATTTAGTTAGGGGGCAATCTGATGTCACTACAAATGGTCTCCTGAAACAATTTGCTTGTGCATTTTACAGAAACAGACTTTTTCTGTGCTACCTAGCTACTGACTATGATCCTAGCCTTATAAATACAGAGACTGAATCTCCAGCACTAGGCTAGTAGTTGCCATCATGACCTCTTACCTGTTTGACAAATACTTCCTGCAGTAGCCCGCCCATGGGAAATCACTTTCTATTCTTTGTTTTTCCCACTCCTCTTCTACCTTTACTCCTTCCTTCCCTACCTTCCTTTCTTAAATTCTCATATAGAAACTGTATATCTGCCATAAACAGCTGATGCACATATCTCATTTAAAAGTACAGTTCTTTGTTTAGATCAGTTTCTTGGGATTTATAATGTAGATTAAAGCACAGTGGTGGCTGAGCAGCAAGGGCTTGAATTATAAAATATATTTATTAACCAGAATGAAGAAGGAGAACCTTAAAGATATAGTATTATCATTTAGAAAATAGGGCTTCCGTGGTGGCTCAGATGGTAAAGAATCTGCCTGCAATGCAGAAGACCTGGGTTTGATCTCTGGATCAGGGAGATCCCCTGGAGAAGGGCATGGCAACGCACTCCAGTATTCTCGCCTGGGAAATCCCATGGACAGAGGAGCCTGGTGGGCTACAGTCAATGGAGCACAGAGAGTCGAACATGACTGGGTGATTAACATTTTCACTTTCATCATTTAGAAAATTACACTAAAAAGCACAAACGTATTATAAGGAAATCTTGGTTAATTCATGTGATAGCACATGACACATCAATATGTCAAATGAGTATCTTCGGTTTTTTTCACAGTTCTCATCTATCCTCCCATTTACGTAACTGAAGCAAGCAAAATATAGACCTTACCATTAGGACTCTGTCAGTGTAAAACAGTATTGATTAATTATTTACCTTAAGCAAAGAAAGTTTCCTTTCAAACAACTTAATGTGAAAATGATTAGTGATGCCACATATAATTCGAGTCATATACATGTTTTTGACATGTAATCAACATTTATAGTGTGAGTTACAACTCTGAAGTAAACACTAAGAAAATACTGAATGAATAATAATTTGGATACTTTTTGGGGCAATAAACACACACACACATACATACAATGGACACACAGAATTAGCATTTCTAAGATTAGTTAGTGTTCATGTTAGTCGCTCAGTCGGGCCAAACTCTTTGCCACCCCATGGACTGCAGCCCACCAGGCTGCCCTGTCCATGAGATTTTCCAGGCAAGGGTACTGGAGTGGGTTGCCATTTCCTTCTCCAGGGGATCTTCTCAACCCAGGGATAGAACCCGTGTATCCTGCACTGCAGGCAGATTCTTTACCCACTGAGCATTCTCTCAAAAATAAGAACTAAGTAAAAGACAGCCAACTCAGTGATCATTTCTAAATAGCAAAAATTGATTTGCATTCCAGTCTTGCCACAAAACTTATTTATAAAATACCAAATCCTCACCCACTTATTCCTCCACAGTCTAACTTGAACCGCATCAAGTGGTACCTTGAGGAATTTTGCTTTTCCTCCGTCATTTTGTCTTCTCAGAAAGTAGGCAAACATCAAATTAGCCATCAAGTCTTATTTATATTTCTTTTACACTTTGCTGACAGGCATCTCACTCTTTCCATTTCTACTGCCACTACGATTAGACTGTATCAGTTTAATTTTACTATTACAGAAGGCTGTAATTTTTACCTGTTCATTGTCTTCCTCTTCCAATTGTCTATACTACTAACTTCAAACTTTTTACAATTCCTTTTTGACCACATCAATTTTACATTTAAATAAAAAGAGGAAAAGAAATCAAGGAAAGTTTGGACAAACAAAAAGGTCCTCTCCAAATTCTCACTCTGATAGTTTTTTTCTTGATCTAAAACAAATTTTAGTAAGTGCAAGAATTACCTTGAGAGATTAAAAACAAACAAACAAACAAANCAAAGGATTAGATCTGATAGACAGAGTGCCTGAAAAACTATGGATGGAGGTTCATGACACTGTACAGGAGGCAGGGAAAAAGACTATCCCCAAGAAAGAGAAATTTTAAAAAGCAACATGGTTGTCTGAGGAGGCCTTACAAACAGCTATGAAAAGAGAAGGAAAAGGAAAAGGAGAAAAGGAAAGATATACCCATTTGAATGCAGAGCTTCAAAGCATAGGAAGTAGAGACAGAAAGCCTTCCCCAGTGGTCAGTACAACAAAATAGAGGAAAACAACAGAATGGGAAAGAGCAGAGATCTCTTCAAGAAAATTAGAGATACCAAGGGAACTTTTCAGCAAAGATGGGCACAATAAAGGACAGAAGTGGTATGGACCTACGAGAAGCAGGAGATATTAAGAAGAAGTGGCAAGAATATGCAGAACTATACAAAAAGATATTCATGATCCAGATAATCACAATGCTGTGATCACTTACCTAGAGCCAGATATCCTGGAATGCGAAGTCAAGTGGCTATTCCGAAGCATCACTACTAACAAAGCCAGTGGAGGTGATGGAATTCCAGTGGAGCTATTTCAAATCCTGAAAGATGATGCTGTGAAAAAAAGACCCTCATGCTGGGAAAGATTGAAGGTGGGAGGAGAAGGGGACGACAGAGGATGAGATGGTTGGACACCATCACTGACCCAATGGACATGAGTTTGAGTAACCTCCGGATTTTGGTGATGGACAGGGCAGCCTGGCGCGCTGCAGTTCATGAGGATGCAAAGAGTTGGACATGGCTGAGCACTGAACTGAACTGATAATATATCTATCCAAACCGTTTTGTAATTACATAGGCTGCCATATTTGTGGTTATCACAGGACAGTTTTGCCTGGTAATTGTCTTTTGGCAATGTGTGAAGATATTTTTGATCTTCACAGCTTGGGAGGTGCTACCAGCATCTGGTGATTGGATTGTTGTTAAGTATGGTACAATGCATAGGCAGCCCATTTCAACTTAGCATTATCTGGTACAACATTTCAATAGTTGCATTGCTAAAAACCTGGACTATACAGGATGACCCAGGCAGTGCAAAATAAAGGCTTAGAGAAGAAATAAGTGGTGTTTATAAAATCATGGAGCATATGATAAGGTGATATTAAACTTAGTCATATTATGACTGTCTTAAAGAAGGGTATTTCCATTAGACCTCAAGAAAAGTTGAAAAAATATATATACTGAGAAAAATATATCTTGGATTTTATGTTATACTAAATGATGTATGTGTACACACAAAAAAATTCTAGGTCCTCCATTTCTCCAACAATAACTAGTACAATGATAATAAAGCCATTTGGGAAAAAAAAAAGACATGGATTTAGATCCTCATACTAAAAACTTAGATTATAAGTAAAAATAAGAAAAAATTAATGAGTACATTAAAAGAGAATATAAGACCTATTTGTCTGGAGAGATGAATTCTCTGCTCAGTTTAGGGGATTCAGTTATAAAGAGGAAAATGGATATATTGGCAACTTAAAGAATAGATCTTGACCAGTTCAAAAGGCAATTGGACAGCCACATAAAGCAAACATGATGGGGAAGATACTTGAAAAAGGTAACCTCTGTCTTGCCATTCTGCCAACTATACTTCCGAAAAATAACCATTAATATTTTGTNGGCAACTTAAAGAATAGATCTTGACCAGTTCAAAAGGCAATTGGACAGCCACATAAACCAAACATGATGGGGAAGATACTTGAAAAAGGTAACCTCTGTCTTGCCATTCTGCCAACTATACTTCCAAAAAATAACCATTAATATTTTGTATTTTTTCTAGAAAATAAAAAGAAAAGGAATCTAGTTAAAAAAAACTAGTAAATTCACTGAACTGAAAGGTACCCTGTAAAAGGGCTTATGTGAGTTTAGGGAAAGATATTTCTGTAGTTTCCCTGGAGAGCAGGAAATGGCAACTCATTACAGTACTCTTGCCTGGGAAATCCCATGGACAAAGGATTCTGGTGGGCTACAGTCCATGGGGTTGGAAAGAGTCGGATATGAACGAGCTACTGAACACATTTCCATAGTTTATTAAAGGAAGCCTGGGATGTTTTGGATGAGACTATTGACTTTTTAATTATGATATTTTGAAAAGCAACCCTGATCTACCCAATATCTGTATCAATTACATTCCTAGAAGCAGAATGGAGTTCTAAGCAAGTATGGCATTTGGATCTCATTATTACTCTGATTATTCTGGTATCTCTGAGTTTATAATATGTATCCTCAAATCTAGTTCACTCTTGTGCCTATTCTGGGAGGACATAAACACAACCAGTTCAGGAAAATGGCAATTTCAATTACTAAACTGTATCTTGGTTATATTCATTTCAGTTAAATTTCAAACTTAGCCAAGTCTTTCAGGAGCTTTAATGTTTTCAAAAGCTCCTTAGAAAATCTTTCAAGCAAAGGAGACTTAGAGTCACACATTCCAAAGCTCAGCAGTCAATGAGAATGCAGATAATAAGAACTTAGAAAACCATTTGCATGCAGCTGCTTCATCCCTTAGAGAATATTTTTTTCCTACAAGTGGACCTCTTTCTTTCTGGGCTGCATTTTACTGCAGAACACCTCAGGAATAGGCATCATTGGAAAGATTTTCAATACAATGCTCCATCCTTGGAACTTTTCAAACAGCTCACCCTCAGTCTTGCATGTGATAAAGAGCCATGAATTTCATGGGATTCTTTTTTATGATAGGCCACTAATCACTCTTGATCCTATGATAAATTTAAATACTAACTAATCCACTTTGAATAGGGATTAGGCTTCAGTGTAGGAGGAAAGTGTTCATTAGAATTCATTACATCAATTTGTAATTTGAATGATGCATCTTCTAAATAAGGTATTGCAATTTCTAGTGATTGTTAACTGGGAGCCTAAATATCCTCATTATTAATTAATGGAAAGAGTGATAATATCTATAATAATTGAGAGAATGCTTGTGTGCTTCCCCTCCTCCCTTAGCTTCTTGAAATATCTAGCAGTTATTATTTTTAAGAACAAACAATGTCAAGATAGAATAATCACTGTGGTAGAAGGAGAAATATAACAAACTCAGATTTCTTATGTCAAGGATAATTTGATGTGCATGAAAAATTGAATACATATTGCAGGCTTCCTTATTTTGATATATGCTTCATTCTTGGTGAACTCATTGTTGTCAAATTATTTTACAAATTTAGGGTGGAAATCATATCAGATAATCATCTATCACCATTTTATGTTTTCCATATTTGGAATGAAAGCATTACTGAGCTAAAGTGGAATAACAGCTTTCATACCTGAGTAATATTTCATTCCAAATAATTGTCACTATAGTACAATAATTTAAATTTTGATTTTGGAATATTTAGGCTATGAAAGAAAAATGAATTAGACATTTCTCTTTCTCACTTAAAAAATAAATACTTCTATAAATAGTCATTTGAGAACTGAATAAAAAACATGAAATTTCTTGGGGCCTCAGTGCCTATGAAAGTATTTCACTCAACTTGAACAATTCAATCATGATTGTCAATGCAGTGAACTGTCTTTAATTTTAATTTTATACTACACAGGGAATCATCGAAGTGGATTTTCAGTATTTTCATTCTGTTGAATGTTGTAACTCATTATGTGGCAGCTTGAAAGGGAGGGAAGTTTGAGGGAGAATGGATACATGTATATGTATGGCTGGACTTCCCTGGTGGCTCAGATGGTAAAGCGTCTGTCTACAATGCAGGAGACCCGGGTTCGATCCCTGGGTTGGGAAGATCCCCTGGAGAAGGAAATGGCAATCCACTCCAGGACTATTGCCTGGAAAATCCCATGGACAGAAGAGCCTAGTAGGCTACAGTCCATGGGGTCGCAAAGAGTCGGACATGACTGAGCCTGTCTCTTATACACATCTAGATGTGTATAAGAGACAGAGCTGAGCCACCAGGGAAGCCCAAGAATCCTGGAGTNGGAAAATCCCATGGACAGAAGAGCCTAGTAGGCTACAGTCCATGGGGTCGCAAAGAGTCGGACATGACTGAGCGACTTCACTTCACTTCATATGTATGGCTGAGTCCCTTCACAAAAATTCACTTGAACTACCACAACATTGCTAATTGTCTATACCCCAGTACAAAATAAAGTTTTTTAAAAGTGATTTTGTTATGAAGATTGATAGTGAAATAATTGGGGATGTTCACATGGCACTTGGTATATTCTAGGCAGTGTTCTAGTACTTTATGCGATTAATTCATTTAGTCTTCACAACTAAATGAATTAATTTAGTAACTAAATGGAAAGCCTTATAATGCAGTCATTGTTGTTGTTGTTTTTGTTTGGTGGCTAGGATGTGTCTGGCTGTTGTGACCCCATGGACTGCAGCACACCAGACTCCTCTGTCCATGGGATTCTCCAGGCAAACATACTGGAGTGGGGTCACCATTCCCTTCTCCACAGGATCTTCCCACCCAGGGATGGAAGCCTGGATCTCCTGAGTTGCAGTGTTATGCCCAAGGCACGAAATCTCCCAGTGACCACCAGGGAGCCGATATCCGATGCAAAAGCAAGAGAGTTTTTATTACCAAGGTCGAGCTGGGGCTCCCACTGATACTGACGCAGCGGCTATAGGGAGGAGCCCTGAGCTCTGGGTTACATTGCTTATATAGGGTATTTTTGCGTGAGACATTTGAAAAGAGGGAGTTTCCGGGTTGGGAGATGTCTAATTGGTTGCCTTCTGTGGAAGGGTTAGGTGTTGGGTTCTGATTGGTTCGCATTTCCCAGGCTGGCCACGGGTTCTGATTGGTTCCCATTACCTAGGTAGACCATGAATTCCTGAACGTCAAGTCAGGAGATTCTGGTCTGGGGTTCGATTGGCTCGAGGGTGGTGGGGTGAGGTCAGGGGATTTCCAAAGGCTTTTTTCCCAGAACCTTACAAAATGGAGTTTTTCTGTTAACAAAATGGAGTAGCTTAGATTCTTCAGCAGGCAGGAGATCTTTACCATCTGAACCACCATGGAAGCCCCTGTCTCCAGGAGTTTGCTCAAATTTATGTCCACCAAGTCAATAATGCTATCCAACCATTTCATCCTCTGTCACCCTCTTCTCCTGCCCTCAATCTTTCTCAGCACCAGGGTCTTTTCCAATGGGTCAGCTCTTTGCATTAGGTGGCCATGAAGACTCTCAAGAGTCTTCTCCAGCATCACAATTTGAAAGCATCAGTTCTTCAGTACTCACATTTTATGGGTAAAGGACATGAGGCTCGGAGAGTATAGACAACTTGCTCAAGGTCACACAGAGACAGTTAATAGCGGTTTAGGGATTAAAATTTAGCTAATGTGGCACTACAGTTCATGCTTGTATTTACTCCACTCCATTGCCTGTTGACACTCTACATCTCAGTGACTGCTCTCTCAAGGATCCATTTCTTATACATAGAGGCATGTTTGCTTCTTTTTTTCCATAATGGGATAATCTAGTTCCCCTTCTTCAGCTCATTACTGAATTCTTTTATTTATTTATTTTTTGTATTTATTTATTTTTTTACACGAACTCCCAAACATGAACCCCCCTCCCACCTCCCACCCCAATGCAAAAGCAAGAGAGTTTTTATTACCAAGGTCGAGCTGGGGCTCCCACTGATACTGACGCAGCGGCTATAGGGAGGAGCCCTGAGCTCTGGGTTACATTGCTTATATAGGGTATTTTTGCGTGAGACATTTGAAAAGAGGGAGTTTCCGGGTTGGGAGATGTCTAATTGGTTGCCTTCTGTGGAAGGGTTAGGTGTTGGGTTCTGATTGGTTCGCATTTCCCAGGCTGGCCACGGGTTCTGATTGGTTCCCATTACCTAGGTAGACCATGAATTCCTGAACGTCAAGTCAGGAGATTCTGGTCTGGGGTTCGATTGGCTCGAGGGTGGTGGGGTGAGGTCAGGGGATTTCCAAAGGCTTTTTTCCCAGAACCTTACAAAATGGAGTTTTTCTGTTAACAAAATGGAGTAGCTTAGATTCTTCAGCAGGCAGGAGATCTTTACCATCTGAACCACCATGGAAGCCCCTGTCTCCAGGAGTTTGCTCAAATTTATGTCCACCAAGTCAATAATGCTATCCAACCATTTCATCCTCTGTCACCCTCTTCTCCTGCCCTCAATCTTTCTCAGCACCAGGGTCTTTTCCAATGGGTCAGCTCTTTGCATTAGGTGGCCATGAAGACTCTCAAGAGTCTTCTCCAGCATCACAATTTGAAAGCATCAGTTCTTCAGTACTCACATTTTATGGGTAAAGGACATGAGGCTCGGAGAGTATAGACAACTTGCTCAAGGTCACACAGAGACAGTTAATAGCGGTTTAGGGATTAAAATTTAGCTAATGTGGCACTACAGTTCATGCTTGTATTTACTCCACTCCATTGCCTGTTGACACTCTACATCTCAGTGACTGCTCTCTCAAGGATCCATTTCTTATACATAGAGGCATGTTTGCTTCTTTTTTCCCATAATGGGATAATCTAGTTCCCCTTCTTCAGCTCATTACTGAATTCTTTTATTTATTTATTTTTTGTATTTATTTATTTTTTTACACGAACTCCCAAACATGAACCCCCCTCCCACCTCCCACCCCACATCTTCCCTCCAGATCATCCCCATATTATATATCTTGAAAGGAGCCCAACCTATTCTCATAATCCAAAAGCTGGTATCAGTGAAAAATGCCATCACTGCAGGCCATTCCAAGAAAATCCTTTGAATCTTTTATTGCTCTTCCCTATTTTTTTAAAACCAATTAGGTCCTGACCTCCTAATGTGATGTGACCATCATTCTTACATCATGAACTTGGTGATAGATTTTTGACTTCTCTGATTTTTGTCTCTAGTTCTTCTATAGATTGCATTGAATACACTCATCTCTTCCTTTTCTGCTTCTGGTCCTATACAGGAGCATATCCTGTATGAGATATTCCCCATGTCTTCCTTGTTATTTTATACATGTACTAATCAAGACTGAAATTTCAGTACCTGAACACAATAAAGGCTTTCCTCCCTCTTTTAGCCTTGCTATCAAGAGCCAGTGGTCACCAAGGTTTTCATGATAGGAGGAGAGAGAAGATAGGGATGATGGAACAAGCTGATTCTTAACTGTCATAGCCCCAAAGTGGCACATGTTCTGGTCCCAACTATTCCATGGTCCCTAACTGCAAAGCAGACTGGGAAACATAGGAGATCACATGGAATATCTGGTGAGTTTTAATAATCTTTCCCAGAATATACTAAGATCTCAAAAGTTTTTGATGTATCACTTACTAAACTGCCTTTTTGTTTTTCCTGAGAATGAGTTTATGACCTGCTTGAGAGGACCCTATATTATTAAAAGTCTAGAATCCGAAAATAATCTTTATGCTAATATTATGATATTTTGCTATACACTAGAATTGGACATTAGAGGACTCTGTCATGTAATAAAAGTGCCATTTGGTTTTAAGTCCATGAGGAGATGAAGAAAAAAATTTAAGAAAACAAATTACTAGTGTTCTCCAAATTCCCTTTCAATTTCTCTTACTCTACCTTCCATAAATGTTATAAAGTGAATTATGTGGAAAATTCTTAAAGAATTGGAAACACCACACACCTTACCTGCCTCCTGAGAAACCTGTATGCAGGTCAAGAAGCAACATTTACAACCGAACTTAAAAAAACAGACTGGTTCCATATTGGGAAAGGATTACATCAAAACTGCATATTGTCATCCTGTTTATTTAACTTATAAGCAGAGTACATCATGAAAATGCTGGGCTGGATGAATCACAGCTTGAATCAAGACTGCTGGGAGAAATATCAATAACCTCAGATATGTAGATGACATGATCCTTATGGCAGAAAGTGAAGAGGAACTTAAGAGCCTCCTGATGAAGGTGAAAGAAGAGTGAAAAAGCTGAGTAAAATTCAACGTTCAAAAAACTAAGATTATGGCATCCAGTACCATCACTTCATGGCATACAGATGGGGAAACAGTGAAAGACTTTATTTTCTTGAGCCCCCAAATCACTGCAGATGGTGACTCCAGCCATGAAATTAAAAGGCTCTTGCTCCTTGAAAGGAAAGTTATGGTCAACCTAGACAGCATATTAAAAAGCAGAGACATTACTTTGCCAACAAAAGTCTGTCTAGTCAAAGCTATGGTTTTTCCAGTAATCGTAGGAATGTGAGAGTTGAATCATAAAGAAGACTGAGCACCAAAGAATTGATGCTTTTGAACGGTAGTGTTGGAGAAGATTCTTGAAAGTCCCTTGGACTGCAAGGAGATCCAACCAGTCCATCCTAAAGAAAATCAGTCCTGAATATTCACTGAAAGTGTTGTAGCCATGCGTTCCGGGAAACAAACTCACTCAGAAGGACAATGCAGATAGTGGAGTGCAGTTTATTACACCGGTGGGCCCAAGGCAGAGTCTCCTCTTAGCCAAGGACCCCAACCAGTTTTTGTGAAAACCTTATATACCCTAAGTGTACATGCCTAAACCCACCTCCCCAAATTCCCTGAAACTAGTCTGAACAAAGGAAGAGGAAGATAAAATCAAAGTTAACCCATGATTCATATGCCTTAAGTCTAGGTAGTTAAAAGTGGACACTTATCAATAGGCCTGTGGTCATACCCCAAGAAGCATAATAGAATTTATGATTGTATTTGGTTACACAGATAATTAGAGTATTCTTTTAGGCAATGGAGAGTCTAGGTATGAGCCCTGGGATTCTTCCATATGAGGGGCCTGGTTTTCCAGTTGGTATGTCGTTTCCATAGATACTGGGCATATAGCTCAAAGTCCAAGTCTGGCCCAAGATGGAGTCTTGTTTTCAAGATGGAGCCTGTTCTGTCTGTTTCCTCCTTCAGAAGGACTGATGCTGAAGCTGAATCTCCAATACTTTGGCCACCTGATGTTCAAGAAACAACTCATTTGAAAAGACCCTGTTGCTGGGAAAGATAGAAGGCAGAAGAAGAGGACAAGATGGTTGGATGGCATCATTGACTCAATGGTTTGAACAAGCTCCAGGAGATGGTGAAAGACAGGGAGGCCTGGCATGCTGCAGTCCGTGGGGTGGCAAAGAGACAAGACTGAGCAACTGGGCAACAACTGAACAGCAAATGTGTATCAATTAAGATAATTCCCATAGGAGTATTTTACAGATTAAAACTACAAAACTCTAATTGTCTTGGCGTTTTGGGGAATCTCTTGTTTATAGGATTCTAACATGACAAGCTGTATTTATTGTCCAGGCTTTCCTAATTATTTTTCAAAGAAGACTGGAAGAAATACTTCCGTTTGGAAGCCCTTTGTAAAAATGGTAAAAAAATTTAATATGCACATGTGTCTGTATTATCATAAGAAAACGAGAGTGAACACTTACATAAGGAAATGGTGTGTATGCTCAGTAGTGTCTGACACTGTGCAACCCCATGGACTGTAGCCTATCAGGCCCCTGTGTGTATGGAACTTTTCCAGGCAAGAATACTGGAGTGGGTTTCCAGTTCCCACTCAAGGGGATCTTCCTGACCCAGGGACAAAACCTGTGTCTCCTGCACTGGCAGGTGGATTCTTCACTACTGTGCCAAAGACAAGAACAAAACTAAATCTTTTTTTAATTTGGTAGAGACAACAGTCTTATAGACTATACCTCCAGCTTGAAACTTCCTTTACATCTTCTTTGAATGTTTAAAATCTTCATATAGCAACTTTGATCTGAAGTTCTCAAATTTATATTGACCTCCACATGAATATTTTATATTGTTCAGCTTTTGGATTAAGTGATATCACCAGCCAAAGTATAATTTCTACTCCTGTCACCGCTTTAAGTGAAACTTAATCATGGATACTGGATAGGGAAAAATAATGTAATTATAGATTATTGGCATTTGATTTAAGGAAAAAAGCCCACCTGATCAATTACCTGTCTCTGTTTCTTCAAATCCTATGATTTGCTTGTAGGAAAATTTTGATGAATCAATATTTGCAAAACTCTTAGAAAAATGACTACCTTCATAAGAAAGAGAGAAAAATAGCTTCAGACTTTAAATATTTTCCTTCCTTTTGATTTTCTTTTTAATTTTTAAGATGAATTTCTGATAGCAGGATTATCCATGGTGGTCTTTGATTTTGGTTTCAGCTACTGTTGACAGAATTTATAACTTGTTTATGGAAAGTAGGTTTCAGTTCAGTCACTTGGTCATGTCTGATTCTTTGTGACCTCATGGACTGCAGCACGCCAGGGTTCCCTGTCCTTCACCAACGCCTGGTGCTTACTCAAACTCATGTCCATTGAGTCAGAGATGCCTTCAACCATCTCATCCTCTGTCGTTCCCTTCTCATCCCACCTTCAGTCTTTCCCAGCATCAGGGTCTTTTCCATTGAGTCGGTTCTTTGCATCAGGTGGCTAAAGTATTGGAGTTTCAGCTTCAGCATCAGTCCTTCCAATGAATATTCAGGACTGATTTCCTTTAGGATGGACTGGTTGGATCTCCTTGCTGTCCAAGGGACTCAAGAGTCTTCTCCAACACCACAGTTCAAAAGCATCAATTCTTTAGTGCTCAGCTTACTTTATGATTCAACTCTAACATCCATACATGGCTACTGGAAAAATCATAGCTTTAGCTAGACAGACTTTTGTTGGCAAACTAGTGTCTCTGTTTTTTAAAATGTTGTCTAGGTTGGTCATAACTTTTCTTCCAAGGGGCAAGTGTCTTTTAATTTCTTTCCTGCTGTCACCATCTGCAGTGATTTTCAAGCCCCCCAAAGCAAAGTCTCTCACTGTTTCCATTGTTTCCTCATCTATTTGCCATGAAGTGATGGGACCAGATGCCATGATCTTAGTTTTCTGAATGTTGAGTTTTAAGCCAAACTTTTCACTTCTCCTCTTTCACTTTCATCAAGAGGCTTTTTATTTCTTCACTTTTTCCATAAGTGTGATTGTTATCTGCATATCTGAGGTTATTGATATTTCTCCTGGCCATCTTGATTCCAGCTTGTGCTTCATTCAGCCTGGCATTTCTCATGATGTATTCTGCATATAAGTTAAATAAGCAGGGTGACAATATACAGCCTTGATGTACTCCTTCCCAATTTGGAACTCGTCTGTTGTTCCATGTCCAGTTCTAACTGTTGCTTCTTGACCTACATTCGGATTTCTCAGGAGGCAGTCAGGTGGTCTGGTATTCCCATCTCTTGAAGAAATTTCCACAGTTTGTTGTGATCCACACAGTCAAAGCCTTTGGCATAGTCAATAAAACAGAAATAGACATTTTTCTGGAACTCTCTTGCTTTTTCAATGATCCAAGAGATGTTGGCAATTTGCTCTCTGGTTCCTCTGCCTTTTCTAAAACCAGCTTGAACATCTGGAAGTTTACAGTTCACATATTGCTGAAGACTGGCTTGGAGAATTTTGAGCATTACTTTGCTAGCATGTGAGATGAGTGCAATTGTGCGGTAGTTTGAGCATTCTTTGGCATTGCCTTTCTTTGGGATTGGAATGAAAACGGACCTTTTCCAGTCCTGTGGCTACTGCTGAGTTTTCCAAATTTGCTGGCATATTGAGTGCAGCACTTTCACAGCATCATCTCTTTTAGGATTTGAAATAACTCAACTGGAATTCCATCACCTTCACTAGCTTTGTTTGTAGTGATGCTTCCTAAGGTCCACTTGACTTCATATTCCAGGATGTCTGGCTCTTCGTGAGTGATCACTCCATCATGGTTATCTGCTGCTGCTGCTGCTAAGTCACTTCAGTCGTGTCCGACTCTGTGTGACCCCATAGACGGCAGCCCACCAGGCTCCCCCATCCCTGGGATTCTCCAGGCAAGAATACTGGAGTGGGTTGCCATTTCCTTCTCCAGTGCATGAAAGAGAAAAGTGAAAGTGAAGT
>SJYX01007522.1:67003-111926 GCA_006410675.1 Oreotragus oreotragus
AAAAAAAAAAAAAAAGATGGAAAGGCAAAGGAGAAAAGGAAAATTATACCAATTTGAATGCTGAGTTCCAAAAAATAGCAAGGAGAGATAAGAAAGCCCTCCTCAGTGAGCAATGCAAAGTAAAACAAAACAAAACAAAACAAAACAAAACAAAACAATAGAATGGGAAAGACTAGAGATCTCTTCAAAAATCTTAGAAATACCAAGGGAACTTTTCATGCAAAGATAGCACAATAAAGGACAGAAATGATATGTTCCTAACATAAGCAGAAGATATTAAAAAGTGGTTGCAAGAATACGCAGAAGAAAATAGGTTTATATATAACCAATTCACTATACTAATTACATATGTTCTTTTATTTTATTGAGAAATTCGGAGTGAAATAATGTTTGCCACATTTTTTCTATCATTGGTAGACTAAGCTTAAGCTATTAATGTTTTTTAAAAGTTTTCATAAAAATATTATTGTGAAAATCAAAGAGGGTGGGGAGATTACACTTTTGTCACTAATTATGCAAATAGGCTCAGCAGGAGACAGCTTACCCAAAGTCAGGCATTGCATGGATTCACACTGACCTTCCTGGGAGAACTTGAAGGGCTGAATACAAATACCTTCACTGCCCTGAAATTTGTCTCAGTCAAATCCTCTCTTTCAAATCCTAACAATAGAAGTCTTGGGTCCCCACCAAGTCCTTGTTTACATATTTAAGCAGATTTCCTTTCCTTTTTTTTTCTTTTGAAAAAAATTGGCCCTGCCTTTTGGCATCTATGTACATCCCTGTGCAGAGGTTGGTGATCTTTCTGGCTGAAAGTCAGTGAGGATCCTAATTTGTATAGAAAATACCAGAGATACCACTCAAATACCAGACATAAAATGGCTGTGGATCATCTCCATTAACTACAATACAGGGGTAACTCTCAAATTACCAGAAAGGAAAATCTTGTTGACTATGATTCAGCAATTTCTGTGTACTTAGGTTGATTAAGATCTGAAAGACACACTGTATGGAACACGACCAATGTCAAGATGAGAGTTTGCAACCTGATGGCTTGCTGCTGCTGCTGCTAAGTCACTTCAGTCGTGTACGACTCTATGCGACCCTATAGACGGCAGCCACCAGGCTCCCCCGTCCCTGGTATTCTCCAGGCAAGAACACTGGAGTGCAGACAGGTTTTATTTGACTAAAAGCTGTGCTATGATTACACCCATGTTTGGTTGTGCTTTTTTGTAAAATATTAAAACAGGATATAAAGGTTCTGGTGTAATTGTTTCTTTAAAAATCAGAAACTCTAGCAACACTGGACCTACACTGTGCTTGCATTCAATTACAGATGCCTGGAGAGTGAAAAAGTTGGCTTAAAGCTCAACATTCAGAAAACGAAGATCATGGCATTCGTTCCCATCACTTCATGGCAAATAGATGGGGAAACAGTGGAAACAGTGTTAGACTTTATTTTGGGGGGCTCCAAAATCACTACAGATGGTGATTGCAGCCATGAAATTAAAAGACGCCTACTCCTTGGAAGAAAAGTTATGAACAGCCTAGATAGTACATTCAAAAGCAGAGACATTACTTTGCCGACTAAAGTCCATCTATTCAAGGCTATGGTTTTTCCAGTGGTCATGTATGGATGTGAGAGTTGGACTATGAAGAAAGCTGAGCACCGAAGAATTGATGCTTTTGAACTGTGGTGCTGGAGAAGACTCTTGAGAGTCCCTTGGGCTGCAAGAAGATCCAACCAGTCCATTCTAAAGGAGATCAGCCCTGGGATTTCTTTGGAAGGATTGATGCTAAAGCTGAAACTCCAGTACTTTGGTCACCTCATGAAAAGAGTTGACTCAAGGGAAAAGACTTTGATTCTGGGAGAGACTGGGGGCAGGAGAAGAAGGGGACGACCGAGGATGAGATGGCTGGATGGCATCACTGACTCGATGGTCGTGAGTCTGAGTGAACTCTGGGAGTTGGTGCTGGACAGGGAGGCCTGGCGTGCTGCGATTCATGGGGTTGCAAAGAGTCGGACACAGTGAGCGACTGAACTGAACTGAACTGAGAGTCTTAAGATAAGACATATGTTCTTTAGCTCACAATTTGATTGCTGCCCATTCTCCACTCTCAACAGTCTTGTCTGACCTGCTTCTCTCACTAACATGAACAGTCTGCTCCTGTAGCACAGAGATTCTTGATTCCATAAACCAAGTTATTCTTATTTTAAGGTAGTTTTAGTACCAATTATTAATACATCAGAGTCACCTAGGGTGCTCACTAAATTTGCAGATTTCAGTTCTCTCTTAGTAGAGAAAATATTAATATATCCATCATTCATATTCTGCATTCTTGGGCAAATAGGGTCTAGAAAGGGTTGAGTTACTGGGCATTCTCCATGCATTCCTAAAACTCTTTTCATCTCCTTCTTTCTTCCCAGTAGTAGCTTTGCGTATTCCTTGTGGGGAAATTGATGTGTTTGCTTGTCTTTTGTTTTAGAACAAGTCTACATTAACTTCTTGTTGTTTTTGTTCAGTTGCTCAGTCGTGTCTGACTCTTTGTGACCCCGTGGACTGCAGGCTTCCCTGTCCACAGTCTCCCGGTGTTTGCTCAAACTCATGTTCATTGAATTGGTGATGCCATTAACTTATGCTATTGAAAAATTTCTTAAAAGACACAGAGTCTCTTTTCTTTGGCCTTTTTGTTCTTTTTCCTTGGCCTAACAAGATTATAATGCTAGAAAAAGCTTTGCTCCCCATTTGGAATTGGATTTTTTCAAGGCTAGATATTGAAGGTTATATAATTTATTGTGTTTCACCTTTCACTTGGGTGACCAAGAATTTCAAAACCAAACTTATAACTCAAATTTAACAATTGTATAAATTTCTGTGGCTAGAGTATATGCAGTTTAGCGTCAACATTTAGAATCATTGATTCTGATCTTTCATGTATTATGTATTCCAAAGGGTCAGTTCAAAAGACTTTGAGTGAAATTAGGTGTCCAAATGCAAATAAACTATAATAAGAAGTCTGACTAATCTTCTTCAAGCAAATACAAGGTTTTAAGCTAATGAACACATTTATAACTCATTTAAACTCATGGTCTTTTTGAATACAAACCAATTGCCATTCGAAATAAACAAATTTTTAAAACTGAAGTTCAGTTTACATCTTATGAAACAAACTGATTTAATGTGTATAGTTTCATATGTATTGACAAATGCACATACTATACTTTTAACTCATATGCCTACCAAGAAACAGAACATTTCCATCATCCCAGAAAGCTCCTTCATGACCCAGTAAATCTGCAGCCACTAGAAACAAATATCTTTAAACTTATGTTAAAAAACAAAATTTAACCGAACAAGTCTGAAGGATCTTATTGGCTTTTCAGCAAGTCATGAATCAAGCAGCAACCACTCTAGCGACAGAAAGGATCTCTGAGGAGATATACAGAATGAAAGATTTTTATAGGCAGAAGGGAGCAAGAATAAGGATGTTATACTAAACAAAAAAGTAGCTTGGTTATTGCAAGGCCATTTTCCTTTATAGAATGGTAAAGATCTATCAGGCAGATTACCTAACAAGTGCTGACAGGTGACTCCTGATTGATTGGTTTAAGATTCCATTCCTGAAAAGAGCTGAAACTATAGTCAAGCTAGATCTCAATTTGGCGATGTTGAGTTTAGCACAGGCAATCTGTTTTGGGTCTGTTCTTATTTTTAATAATTCTCCCCTTTGATCAGACTCAATCTCAGAGATGTGATCAAAATTTAAGGCATCAATGCTATTCCAAGCTTACTTCCCTGGAGTTCTCATATACTTTTTTTCTGAATCTTTTTGTGGTATTTATAGGTCATGACATTGGATTCACATTCTTTAAGTCAGTGATTTTTTTTTTAATCCTTTTCTGACATTCTAGTCTTAGGGAGATCATTTGCTTTGCAGTGGTGGCTGTGAACATGTATTTAAAGCTTCTGAGAGAATACAGCACCCAGGGAGCCCACCAACTGAGCTATCAGGGAAGCCCGATTATTATAATAAGCATGATAATTCCTAATGTTTGGAGTTCACTTCAGAGCCACAGCCCCTAAGACCCAAACCAATCAGACAAATTACTCAAAGAAAAACCCTCGTGAAGGAATCACTTTCTTAAGCCAAATGGCTTGTTCAGTGATCTTATGTAACTGAGTCTTAGCTTCCCCAGAAGTGTCAATCCATGTGCAGCAAGCAGTGTTTGCCACAGCACAAACATTTGGATGCTCTGCTAAGAGATAATGCTATTATAAAGAACAACTTTGGCCAGAAAATCTAGGAATTTTTGTTGAGAAAACTTACTGTTTTAGCAACAGATTCTGCAATATTTTCAAGAGTTGAGAGATTCTTGATCATAGCCTCAAGAAGTGTCAATCCATGTGCAGCAAGCAGTGTTTGCCACAGCACAAACATTTGGATGCTCTGCTAAGAGATAATGCTATTATAAAGAACAACTTTGGCCAGAAAATCTAGGAATTTTTGTTGAGAAAACTTACTGTTTTAGCAACAGATTCTGCAATATTTTCAAGAGTTGAGAGATTCTTGATCATAGCCTCATTTGCATTTACTTCTGGCCATGGGAGTAGGAATCTGCCAATGGAAGCAAATTTGGAATCGAATATCTCCAGGAAATTCCAGTTTGAGTCTTTGGCTCATGACTGGAAAGGTGACAGCCACAGAGGCTAGTAAAACTTCAGGGTCTGTAGACCTCATAGGTTGTTTTATTCTGATTACTCTGGCCTGTGTACTTTTCTTTGTACAGAGCCTGGGTGTAAGTTTCCCTGAGTTTGGAGTTGTTAATCAGAGGCAGAGGCAGGAAAATGGACCCACAGGGTTAGGGAGCTTGGCACAACAGAGAAGGGCTGAACTTGTTCTAGAGAAACTGAGGCCTTGTAATTTAGGAAGAAATTTGAGATGGGAAGATCTATAGGATCACCAACGGCATGGAAATCCAGCAGTTATTTGGAGCTGGATATATGTGAACAAGGGAATTATCTTTCTAGGACAAACTGAGGCAAAACATGAGTATAAAATAACCATAAAGAACTTCATGGTGTAAGAATTAGGAAAAGGATGATCAGAGAGGGAAAGAGAAATGGAAGGAAATGTTCTTCATCTAGCACCTTTGTGGGAAGCAGTCTACCTTAATGTTGGCTACTTCTCTCCCTAATCAGTTTTGTTTTTCTTTATTTCAGTTGCACTGCACAGCATGCAGGATCTTAGTTCCCCAACTAGGAATCAAACCTGTGCCCCTGCATTGGGAGCATGGAGTCTTAACCACTGGACTGCTAAGCAAGTCCCTTGCAAGTCAATTTGATCTTGAAGTCCTGAGCTTTTGACCAGAACCAGATGTCAGACAGAGCTTTCCTTCATTATAAAATACAATACCTTGTAATTTGGCAGCAGTGTCAGTAGTCAAGAGTACTTGGTAGAGTCCTTTCCATGAATCTTACTTTTGCACAAGCATAAAACAATAACTGTCTATAAATGACAAAAGACTTAAAATGCCCATTGTTAAAAATGTGATGAGAGAGCTTTATAATGAAATTGACATGGAAATTTGTTCATTTCTATGATATACAATATTTTAAGATAAGTGGAATTCAGCATTCTAGGAATTTCGTAACACTTATGTTAATAACATGCTTCCATACAAATATAAGCTAAGAAGTTTGAGCATAACTTCTTATTTGATATTTTCCCATGTAATTTAAACTAACCTAATAAGGTATCATTTTACCATGCGAGAGACAAATCTTTTGAGATTTTCCAAGGTCTCTCTGGGAAGTCTCCAAGTTATTCTGAAGTCAGAAAGATTCCATTTCGAATTTGATTTGGGGATGTTGCCAAAATGTCTAACAGTTTGAACATTTGACTGCTGCTCTGCTGCTGCTAAGTCACTTCAGTTGTATTGGACTCTGTGCGACCCCATAGATGGCAGCCTACCAGGTGCCTCCATCCCTGGGATTCTCCAGGTAAGGACACTGGAGTGGGTTGCCATTTCCTTCTCCAATGCATCAAAGTGAAAAGTGAAAGTGAAGTCGCTCAGTTGTGTCCGACTGTTATCAACCCCATGGACTACAGCCTACCAGGCTCCTCCATCCATGGGAGTTTCCAGGCAAGAGTAGAAGTGGGTTGCCATTGCTGTCTCCCCAACATTTGACTAAATTATATCAACATTATGAAATAATGCTTAATTATCATTTAACCAAAGTGATAGTAGAAGATACTAAAAGCAAATACAGAAGAATACAGAAGGTTACATAGTGGTGAGCAAAACTTGGCTATTTTAATAGGAGAAGACTGGATTTTCTTAATTAAAGACTTGATAAAGACAATGTGAAATAGAGTAAATTATTTTACAAAGTCAATGTGAAGTACAGTAATATTGCTAAGACATGAAATCTTTGTCCAGGCAGATTACTTAAAAGGTAAAGATACTTCTACAATTGCTTATCAAAAGCAGACCAAAAGTCCAATAGCACTTTATCCTTTTAGCAGAGTGAAAACCAAATTCTAATTTTGCACCAGTATATTTTTAATATCAAAACTTATTAAAAATAAATAAATCCATTTCGATTTTAGTCAGCTTGACCACACATAAAATTTCTTTCCCAAGATCGCTCTTCCACAAACTTTAGGGAACTTTTTAATATCAGTTCAGATTTCGTCCTGTTTTCATTGTTGTTGTTAGTGTTGCTGTTATTTTCCATTCTGAAATAGTCAGTCATTTTACTTTATTTGNCATGGACTACAGCCTACCAGGCTCCTCCATCCATGGGAGTTTCCAGGCAAGAGTAGAAGTGGGTTGCCATTGCTGTCTCCCCAACATTTGACTAAATTATATCAACATTATGAAATAATGCTTAATTATCATTTAACCAAAGTGATAGTAGAAGATACTAAAAGCAAATACAGAAGAATACAGAAGGTTACATAGTGGTGAGCAAAACTTGGCTATTTTAATAGGAGAAGACTGGATTTTCTTAATTAAAGACTTGATAAAGACAATGTGAAATAGAGTAAATTATTTTACAAAGTCAATGTGAAGTACAGTAATATTGCTAAGACATGAAATCTTTGTCCAGGCAGATTACTTAAAAGGTAAAGATACTTTTACAGTTGCTTATCAAAAGCAGACCAAAAGTCCAATAGCACTTTATCCTTTTAGCAGAGTGAAAACCAAATTCTAATTTTGCACCAGTATATTTTTAATATAAAAACTTATTAAAAATAAATAAATCCATTTCGATTTTAGTCAGCTTGACCACACATAAAATTTCTTTCCCAAGATCGCTCTTCCACAAACTTTAGGGAACTTTTTAATATCAGTTCAGATTTTGTCCTGTTTTCATTGTTGTTGTTAGTGTTGCTGTTATTTTCCATTCTGAAATAGTCAGTCATTTTACTTTATTTACCTCCTTTCCATACATGGGCTTCCCTGGTAGCTCAACTGAAAAAGAATCTACCTTCAATGCAGGAGACCCCGGTTCAATTCCTGGGTCAGGAAGATCCCCTGGAGAAGGGATAGGCCACCCATTCCAGTATTCTTAGGCCTCCCTGGTGGCTCAGTCAGTAAAGAATCCACCCACAATGCAGGAGACCTGGGTTCAGTACCTGGGTTGGAAAGATGCTCTGAGAAGGGAACGGCTACCCACTAGAGTATTCTGACTTGGAGAATCTCCATGGACAGAGGAGCCTGGCAGGCTACAGTCCATGGGGTCACACACAGTTGGACACTACTGAGTGGCTTTTCACTTTCACTTTTTCACTTTCATACACAGTTCTTTCTTCTTACTCAGACGCAGATATCTTAAACTTTTGTTTTTAAAAATTTAGCTGTCAAATACAGTAGTACAAAACCTAAAAACAATAGTTAAATCCAAATTTTGTTTTTAGCAGTAAGTTAAGGTTACCTGCTCAGATGGCTAAAGCTTTTTACTAGTAATATTTATGAGAAGACTAGTAAAAAGCTTTACCTATCTGAGCATTCCCCTTGACTGAGATAATTGGTAGTGGTTTACTGGTAGTGGTTTATTGGAGAAATCCCTGCAAAGGCTCCATATAGGGGTTCTCTCCTTCAAAGGTAAATATGGAGGCATTTGTAAGGTCACTAACTTGTCAGAGTTTTGTTTATGGCTTTATTACTTGCTTTAGAATGGAAAGGTAGTTCAGAGAGAGGACTGGTAGACTGAATACTCAGGTAAAGGAGGACAGAAGGGAGTAGGAGGAATCATGTCAGTCTTAGTTTTTTGTTTTAGGTACCTCTTGTGTCTTTAATTTTCATTAGCATTTTGCTAATGAAACCTTTCAAAGAATCTTTCGATGAAGAAGCTACTTTGGAATCCTGAAGCCTTCTGAAGGCTTCTGCATGTCAATTAAAATAGATATCCCATTCTATTTGTTGGATTTGTGAGCTCTTGCATTCACATGGACTCTTTAAATGAGTAATCTTTTCTAATTGGAATGTTCACTGTAACAGTGATTGTAATTCTAGGTTGTCTTAGAGATATTTTTCCATTATTGTGGATATCTACAGCTTCTGGGGCTGTAGCTTCTAGATCTAAAATAAGCAGTTGTGCTGGAAGGTGGTGTGTTTAATTCTTGAAACTTGAGGATCCCATTTCTTTAGCTAAGCCTTAGGTCTCTTGGAACCAAATTAATACTTATGAGGGATAGGCTGCTGGATTGGAGATTGTGTGGTTTTTTAATAGTGGACTGAATTGTACATAAATTGTCTTGAGCTGGTTAGATGATCTAACAGCAATCTAACCATTCCATGACCAACTTAGCCTAGTACATGAGTCTTAAGAATTAGATGGTGAGCACTCTAACATCTTTTGAGTGCTTGATTTCTGCCCACCCACCAAATTTGTGGCTTGGGTTTCCAAGGTTCTCATTAACAATAAATCTATGATTTCTTTGGGGGCTTCCCGGATGGCCCAGTGAGTAAAGAATCCACCTCAATGCTGGAGACACAGGAGATGCAGGTTCAATACCTGGGTCAGGAAGATCCCCTGGAGAAGGAAATGGCAATCCTCTCCAGTATTCTTGCCTGAAAAATCCCATGAACAGAGGATCCTGGCAGGCTACAGTCCATAGGGTCACTAAAGAGTCAGACACGACTGAGTGACTAAGCATGCATTATTCCTTTACCTTATGTACACAATAACAGAAACCAACAAAACCCAAGGAAACAGAATGAGCAGTAACAAAAGATTATGTGACTGACCAAGAGAAAGTCTTAGGTGCACACTATCAGCCATTCCCAAAATGAACAGATTAATCCAGCAGACCCGCTAAATGGGGACTGTAGGCTGAACCAAGGGCTATAGGTTCAGGTTCCAGGTAGAACTATCTGCTAGCTGAAGCTGACCTGCTGAGTCTGGATTGGGACTGTGGGCTAACCAAGGACTGGTGCTCTGTTATTGCCTCTAGTCAGTCTAGACTCATCCAATAACCCTAGACTGAAAAGTTAATTATACTGGGAGCTTGACACAAAGAGAGTGGAACTGCGATCTGAGAGTAACTTACCCGTGGCCCTTGGAAATGATGAGAAAGAGACCACAAAGCGTTTGTAGGTATCAATGCTTACATTTCTATGGTCCATGAAGCCATCAGATGTCTCTTTTGGGTCCCATCACTGCTACCAAGCTGTTAAAAACAAAATTCAACTGAGTAAATTTTAAAGATATTATTGACTTTACTCAATGACTTGCAGCATCCAATCTGGTAAAGACAAAGGAGCTCAGGGGAGCTGTAAAAAATAAAAGACTTCTATAGGCAAAAGGGAGCAAAACAAGGGAGTTATACTAGATAAAAACTGGTTACTGCAAGGTCACTTTCTTTTTCCTTTAGTTAGCATCCGCTAACTGGTGCATATCAGGCAATTCCTGACTGACTGGTTTAAGATTCCATTTCTATTTCTTGAAGAGCCAAAAATATTAGTAGGTTAGGTCTTGGTTTGGTGCTCTGGGGCTTAGCATGAGCAACTCCATTTTGGGCCTGCCATCTTTTTACAATTTTAACTGCTTCCTTCCCTCACTATTTGAGGCTTAAGAGTGGTGCTGTCTTTCTGCTATAGCTAATCCAGAGTACTGTACTATTTCTGACATTCCGCCAAACCCTGACAACATATATTAAATTTTATTCAGTTCTCCTTAAATTTACCAGTTTGAATGTGCTATCTAACTCTTGATAAGATTCCAAGGGTTATCCCTGGTAAAGTTGAATAGGTGTATACATTTGATTCAGCAGTAACAATTATTAAGTATATATACTTGAGACACTCTTCACATTTGCTCAATCAGTTATACATGGATGTTTATTGAAATATTATTGTAAAAGCAAAAATAACAAGATAATGGATCAATATATTGAAGTACAGGATTCTTCGGTGGTTCAGGCAGTAAAGAATCCTTCTGCAATGCAGGAGACCCAGGTTCGATCCCTGAGTTGGGAAGGTCCCCTGGAGGAGGGATAGGCTACCCACTCCTATATTCTTGATCTTCTCTGGTGGCTCAGACGGTAAAGAATCAGCCTGCCCAGTGGGAGACCTGGGGTTAATCCTTGGGTTGGGGAGCTTCCCAGGAGGAGGGCATGGCAACCCCTTCCAGTATTGCCTAGAGAATCCCCATGGACAGAAGAGCCTAGTGAGTTACAGTCCATAGGGTCTCCAAGAGTCAGACACAACTGAGTGACTAAGCACAGCATAGCATGAGGCTTATGTAATCATTTACTTAGTGTTAGATAGTTAGAATAGGAAAAAGGAGTCCAGAATGGAGGTGGCTAAAAGACAAGGAAGGGAAAAGCCCGTAAAAATAGAACAAAGGAAAGTCCGAGGACCAGAGTGAAGACTTCAGGTAAAACAAACAGCACTCCTGGAGAGCCAAATTTACATAGGGCAGGCCCAGGGGGAGGAGAAAAACCATATTAAAAGAGGAGCCAAAATTGGACTGGCGGCCCTCTCTTCTCTTCGCGTCTTTTGGGTTGGCATGCCCTCACGCCTCGAGGAAGTGTTTTCCTTTATTTTCTAAATAAAACTGAGCTGTAACACAGAGCTGTAACACTGGTCCCTCTGAAGGCTGTAATAGTGATCCATAGCTTCAAATTTTTGTTGTGATGAGAC
The DNA here is from genome assembly GCA_006410675.1 of Oreotragus oreotragus. Classification (NCBI taxonomy): domain Eukaryota; kingdom Metazoa; phylum Chordata; class Mammalia; order Artiodactyla; family Bovidae; genus Oreotragus; species Oreotragus oreotragus. The sequence goes on from SJYX01007522.1 coordinate 78,156, forward strand.
AGAACTGAGGAAATTACACACTCCCCCGACATTAGCAAGTGATCAGTAAATAATAATATGCAGAAGAGAGAAAGACATATATAGAATATTAGGAAGAAAACTGGTTTCTTTTAGAAAAAGCTTTTTGAAGGAAGTGGCATTTAAGCTGGACCTTGACATAATAGATAATAGTCTAAGTACAACTCAGATCGCATCTAATTGAAGAAATTTAGCACACCTAATGTCCTCAAAATAAAAGGGTTTGTCCATTAAAAACTGGGCTTCCTGCGTGGCGCTATTGGTAAAGAACCTGCCTGCGAATGCAGGAGACATGGGCTCGATCCTTGGGTCAGGAAGATCCCCTGGAGTAGGAAATGGCAACCCACTGCAGTATTCTTGCCTGGAAAATCCCATGTACACAGGAGCCTGGCAGGCTGTAGTCCATAGAGTCACACAGAGTCAGACATGACTGAAGCAACTTAGCGTGCATGGACACACGCTTGTAGGCATTAAAAAAGAAAAGAATTTTGCTTTCTGAAAGGTAAAAGAATTTGAAGTGAATGGGGAAAAATATTGAGTATCATTCTTTATTCTGTTACCTATAAGTGGTACCCTAAAAATCTGCATGCAGTGGTGACTTGTGAGGCTAGGAGATCATTCAGCTGGGCTGGGTTCTCTATGATATGAATATACTGAAGGGATACGGCAATTTTCTATAGACACATTGTTTGAAGTCTCTTGCTTCTCAGTGATATTGAAATGCTCTTTAAGGTTGAGGCCACGATGCCAGCTGCTGCATTTTTTTTAGTAGTATTTCCCAGAAAACAGCAGTTCAAACAGTGTTTCAGTTCAGTTCAGTCTCAGTCGTGTCCGACTCTTGGTAACCCCATGGACTGCAGCACGCCAGGCCTCCCTGTCCATCACTAACTCCTGCAGCTTGCTCAAACTCATGTCCATCGAGTCAGCGATGCCATCCAACTGTCTCATCCTCTGTCATCCCCTTCTCCTCCTGCCTTCAATCTTTCCCAGCATCAGGCTCTTCTCCAAGGAGTCAGTTCTTCGCATCAGGTGGCCAGAGTATCAGAGTCCCAGCTTCAGCATCAGTCCTTCCAGTGAATNATGCCATCCAACTGTCTCATCCTCTGTCATCCCCTTCTCCTCCTGCCTTCAATCTTTCCCAGCATCAGGCTCTTCTCCAAGGAGTCAGTTCTTCGCATCAGGTGGCCAGAGTATCAGAGTCCCAGCTTCAGCATCAGTCCTTCCAGTGAATACTCAGGACTGATTTCTTTTAGGATTGACTGGTTTGATCTTACAGTCCAAGGGACTCTCAAAGGTAAACAGTTTTATTCTTTATTCTTTAGAAGATCTGGGGCTGACTGTGTCTTTATCCCGAAGAAATGCTTATAACTATTAACTGTTAATTTGTATGAAGAAATATGTAAAATAATTGAAAGGCATTTTTAATTTTTATACCTGGAAGGTAGCTATAAATTTCTTCTAGAGGATTAATGCTCTTCTCATTAGCTTTATAGTTAACATTACCTGATGTCTGAGTTAGCCCTTTTTCCAAACACAAGAATGAATTGATAGTATGTTTAAAAGTACTATTTCTCCAAACTTTTTGGGCTTCTTTTTATATACCATTTATATTTATAGAATATTTATTGAACGTCCTTTCTTTCTATCCAACAAGATAATGCAGTTATGGCAGGTGGAAAACTGAAGCTGTGCTTTAGATTCTCAACACATTAGATACAAAAAGGAATGCTGTCACAGAGGGAATTTTGAAACCTAGAGGGGAGGGAAGGATTTGAGGCTTTGACAATAGATGAGTTCCCCTGAAGGGATGACCATCAGCCATTTAACATCTCAGTTACCTGTTCTGCATGTGACTAGACTTTCTGAAGTTTCTGATAAAATGGGGAGGAACGGTTATTTTCAGCTTAGCTGTATACAAAAGTCTATTAAGTGTCACATGCAAAGCACAAAAGTCCTTTGAATCAACCTTTTTTTTTTTTTTTTCTTATTTGGAGTACTTTTTAAAATTAAACTTCTACTCAAAAAAAAATTCTTTCTTGGAAAATATCTTTGGCAATAGTTTTCGTCTCTAGGAGAAAGTTTTTGTATTTAGTCAGCTTCTTAAAAACAGAAGGTGGATATATATATTTTTTCTTAGCAGATATCTATTTAAAGCTACTTTGTTAGAAAAAGTAACAAGATTGTACATATAATTATGATAATGTATATACTGATTATTTATTGTTACAATAAATATACAAATATATTCTACAATTGTTTCTATTTTATCATTTTATNTTTAGTCAGCTTCTTAAAAACAGAAGGTGGATATATATATTTTTTCTTAGCAGATATCTATTTAAAGCTACTTTGTTAGAAAAAGTAACAAGATTGTACATATAATTATGATAATGTATATACTGATTATTTATTGTTACAATAAATATACAAATATATTCTACAATTGTTTCTATTTTATCATTTTATTGACATCTATTTAGAAGTATTTTAAAAACAGACACATCATTTAGGAGATGTTCTTATTAATAGAAAATGTGTTATTTACAATGGATAAAATATATAGTAAATATATGGAAATATGCTGAAATATTTTTAGGGGCCATTTTATTAAAGCTTTATTCATTTAAATGTCTTTAGTCCAGAGAAGGAACTAGAAAACTAATCCCCCTGAGATTAAATTGAACATCTGGGACTGTGGAATATTGAGAACAGAGTAACAGACACATCATTTAGGAGATGTTCTTATTAATAGAAAATGTGTTATTTACAATGGATAAAATATATAGTAAATATATGGAAATATGCTGAAATATTTTTAGGGGCCATTTTATTAAAGCTTTATTCATTTAAATGTCTTTAGTCCAGAGAAGGAACTAGAAAACTAATCCCCCTGAGATTAAATTGAACATCTGGGACTGTGGAATATTGAGAACAGAGTTAAGGTTCAGAGTATGAATTTATGTGCCTATTATTCATGTTTATGCTGTTCTGTTTTTAAAATATTTTTGTAACTACTGCATTCTACTTACCTGAGACTGGCAGAAAGAGTGCTGCACTCAAATGTAAGTGAACCCTAACCTGTGACTAAGTATGAAAAGAGAATGCACAAAGCTTTCTTCAAATTATACAGAATCTTTCTGATTTGAAAGAAGAGAAACTTCTCTTTATTAAGTCTGAAATAACACAAGTTTCTGTCTTAACCTTAGAGTTTTAAAATGCAATATAATAATAAATATGTACTATATGTTGTGTATATATACACACACACACACATACACCAAGCCCCTACTCTGAGGCAGGCGTTTTTCTGCGTACTTTAGATAGGAGGAAACTGAAACAAGAGAATTTCAGGAATTTGCAGAAACTCACAAAATGCTGAGCAGTAAAGATTTGAACCCAAAGCCCATACCCTGCTCACCCATTCTGTTGCCTCTCTTGTTAGAATGTTTTAAAAAATTGTAGGCCCTTTTTTCATGTTTTAAACTAGAACCTATACACGTTTTGTATATCCTCCAGCTTCATTGTCATGCTACTGATAAAATGGGTCTCACACACACAGAAAGATGGCAGAGCTGCTGCCAGCCAAGCGGGTGTGATCGCCATGTGTTCAGTTCAGGCAGTGTATGGAAAGGTTGGAATGGTTGCACTCGTAGAAACCTGGGCCTTCTTAATCGCAGTCCTATTGTTTCAGGTCATTTACATTCAGGGAGCACTTCAGGACTCATCTCAACATACTGCCAGGGCTCTGCTGTGAGAATCTCCTTGGAATGCAGGCACAGATGAAGGCCCTTGAAGATGGCTGCTGCCCCAGGTAGGAAGATGACCCAAGTGAGTTCCTTGACTCTTGAGAGATGAGCTCAGCTATAAGAGGAAAGAGTGTTCTGAGACTTGAAACAGAGGAAGGAGAAAGAGTAAAATTGGATTTAAATGGAAATCTGATGTTCATTTGAATTTGTTCCAGTTATGCTTGGAATGTCGATGCATTTGAATTTTCAAGTTTAGAACAGTATTATGTGAAAATGCCTCAATAATTCCAGAAAAGAATATGTCCAAGGGGAATGAGGAAGTAAAGGTGTCTTTTATTACTTTCAGCTTTTCCTTAAATCCATTTAATTATAACAGTAGCTTACATCTTTAATAGCTTTTCAGGGCACTTTGTGATATGTAACTTTATTTTATTCTCACAGTAGATCTTCATTGTAGGCAACACAGTTAGTATCTTCTCCCTTTTGCTGATTTTAAAAAAAACTGAGAGGCAGAAAGATTATGTAAATTATTATTGCTATTATTACTAGTAGTGAGTCAGTTAAACAATAAAGTTGATTATTTTGAAAAGTTATCTATATCTGTCTATAATTATGCCTTAACATTTTATTTTAACTTTAAATGAGTGTATAACTTGACATGAGCTAAGCCCTTTTATTTGCATATATTTTTGATGACTTGAAATTCTCTATGATTTCTTATTGAATCATCTATAATTTCTAGAGTTTCGGGGGGAAGGAGTTAACTATTTAGAAACATTTTTTTTAAACAATGAGTGCAGCCTCCTATATTGTTATAGCTGTTTTATAAATATTTTGTTGTTATCAAATCTGGCAATTTTTTGTTGTAACTTGTCTTTACTGAATCTTACTAAAAACTTCTATAGCATTTTCATAGTGATATATGTATTTTCAAATGCATTGTCTATTGGTATATAAATATTTATTGAAGTTGTATATTTATAACAGGTGCAACAGACATACACAGGTTTGGGAAGAAATACAGTTGATCCTTATTAAATATACAATGCAAGTGTGGGCAGAAGGATGTAGTTGAACTTGTGAATAGTCTGCTAGCTGTGAGCATTCATTGTAAGAAAAGATACAAATTTTTTTAGAAATGTAAAGATGAACCTCATTTACTTTGATTATACAGAGCAATTAAGAAGGAGTAATCTTGAATGGATGTAAAGATTTAGCTGAAGTCTAGTCACCATAATATCTACTTGTTAAAACAATATTTTTTGAATTACCAATTATGTACCAATTCTAAGGGCTGAAGACAGTCTTATGAAATAGGGTCCATAGTTCTGGGAGAAGGGCATTAAACAAATTAAATGTGTAAGATGGTAAAAAGTCTATGGACAAGATACTTTGGGATTTGAGACAAAGACTGATTTCAGGGCCTCACTGAGAAGTTGCTATTTCAGTAAAGTTGTGAAAGAGGGGAGAGAGTTAATATACTTTAATGGCGCTAACACAAACAAATGCAGTGGAGTTCAAAGGAGATGTTTTTTATTAAGTTAAGTTTGTGAAAGGGGGGGGCACCAGCCAGGGAGCATCAAGTACAGAATTCCTGGAGGCCAGTGTGTCTAAAGCAGGATGAGGCAGGGGAGTAATAAATAGGACCAGAAAGAAGTGAGTGGTAATGGGAGGAGTGCTGTTGGAAACAGAGTCATCTAGTCTTGTATTAGGACTTTGGTTTTTATTCTGAGTCAAACAGAAAGACATTGGATGGTTTGAATGGATGGGGTCATGATCTGACACGTGATAGGCTCTTGTATGCTCAATTGAGAACATCCTAAAGACCAAGAGTGAAAACCCTCAGACTGGTTGGTGGACTGCTGTAGAAGTCCATGTGAGAGACCATGCTTACTGCTATTTTTCAAGCAATGAAATTAGCATTGAAGGTGAAGAATTATTTATATGATTCTTAAAAAATAAGACAGTAGGATCAAAATGGAGTACTTTTGCTAAAATGCTTGTCACCAATCAAGATAACTTAATTTCAGTTTCTGCTCTTCCAGAAATGGAATTTTAAACCAGTCAGTCAGGAATCAGCTGATCAGTAGCTGATAGACCCTGCCATCCCCTAAAGGAAAGTGACCTTGCAATAAACAACCTTCATTTTTGTTTACTTGTTTTCTAACTTCCTTGTTTCTGCTCCCTTCTGCCTAAAAAAAAAGTCTTTCATTTTGTAAAGCTCCTTGGAGTTCCTTTCTCTTTGCTTGATTCAATGCTGTCTGGATTCATGAGTTGTTAAATAAAGGTAAGAGGATCTTTAGAATTTATTCAGGTGACTTCTGTATTTTAGCATTATTAAAAAAGTGTTTGAACATAGCAGGAAAGATGATGATAGAAAAATTAAAAACAATCAAAGTGTGTGAGAGTAGGAAATTGTCTAAATTATGTTGTGGCCATAATGAATATTATATAAAATATATGTAATATACAGAAAAAAATTATAGTGACAATCAGTCATGATATATGGTAGTGTTAAGTAAGGTTGTAAGACAGACAAAATAAAATTTCACAAATATAAAATATGAATGTATAGTGTATATACAAGGCAAAAAAGACAAAGAATATATAATATATTCATGGATTATGGATGTTTTGAAATGTTATTTTTGCTTCTCTGCATTAATTTTTTAAATAAATACATGCTAGATATATTAGTTCATTCATTTCTTTATTTAATCTTTGTTTCTTTTTGAGAAGTGATTGTCTTTAGAATTTTGCTCTTGGCTTTGAAAAACATTCAAAAACGAGTGAGATACAGTTCTTGTCGTCAGTCTTCGGAACTTTGTGGGCGAAGAGAAAATAGTACCAATGCACATACCAATATATCAAGAAATTTTACCGAAGCAACGAGAGAAGCGCAAACAAAGTACTATGAGGGTTTATGAGGTGACAAATGTTTAGCTGTCTGCAGCACTTGAGTTGGGCTTTGAATTATCAGGGGGGTGTTTTGACACTTTGTGGAATAGCATTTTCAGCTGAGGGAACAGAATTAGCAGAATTATAGAGGCAGGGGTGCAGGCACCATGTTAGAGAAATTAAGTATGTAGTATGGCTAGAGTGTAAAGGGAGCATACATGGAAAAGTATATAAGTATAATAGAGTATGAAGAAGTATGTAAATACGATGGAATAGAATCCGACATGAAAAACGGCAGACTTAAAGTAACAGAATATTGTTAGTCATTGAAGAATTGTGTATATGTGCTATATTCATAGATAAACACATTTACATACATTTATATTCATATATTAGCTAATATCTATATTCAGGTTGCTCAGGCTATTAATATTAGACGTGTCAAAAAATTGACATTTAACTTATGACTTCTCTTCCTTCCAGAAATATTTGCTGATTTATTTTGGGCTCCACTAAGAGAAATAACTGTAAATATTTATTTGTGGATTGAAAATTTTACTCAAGGCCCTCCTGTACTAAAATTCTTCTGAGAAGCAGCCAGAAGAACCTAGTTCATTATATGTGAAGTTTATTTTCTCATTCGTTTGGAAGAATGAAAAGAATTTTTGCCTTCCAGAAGAACTCAGTGGTGACGTCTATGGAGAGATGCTGGGCATCTCCTTTAAATTTGTCGTGACTTAAGGCCATGGCACAGAGCCAGAGCCAGCATTATGGCTGCCCTTTGTCACATTGCTGCAGTTTGTGAGTTTGCATTAGTCAACAGCACTTTGGAGGGTCTGATTTCTTACTTGTGAACATTTGCTCTTGGCTGTAAACTGGTAAATAAACAAAGGCTTTGCATGAGAGAGCAATGACATTTTGGTAATTCTAGGGGAAAAAAAGTCAATTTGAGCACTTGATGATAAAGAGAGGAAACCAAGATGTTACATTTTGCAGTCATTTGTCCCTCCCATTTGTAACTGACAGATTGGATTTAACACATGGAAACTGAAAGACTACTTGTCTTTAAAAATGGTCTAATTACATTTGGAACTTAAGGGGAAATAGAAGATTCCAGGATATTTTTGTTTTGAATTTGAAATTGGGGACAGCGCATGCACAGTTGTTTGTTTTCACACTTTATGGGAATGAATCACACCATGTCGACCGTGAGATTTAATTATGTATTTAGCAGAGAAGCTGGAGATGCGCCAGTGCAATAGCTAAGCTGCTGGAATAGCCTGTGCACAGCCCCTTCCAGTTTCCAGACACTCCAAACCTTTCCTAATAGCACATTTAACATAGGAGAAGGAATGGTGTTGATGAGATGCAAGTCTCAGTGGAATTGTGTCTGCTTGGAAACAAAATGCGGATGTCAAAGATGGACTGTTTTTTTTAATAGTGGGAGCGAAGCTGCTGAACCTCTGGGCATAGGATTTAACTTTAATTGAGGCAGTCTGAGCAAAACGTCATCTCTGCCTGTTCCCATTGTTCTTTTCATCTATAGGTCAGTGCGTGAACCCTCTCTGTTCCAAACCTTGACACACACACACACAGAACTTGTTGCAATATATAGATCTTGGGACCAGGGATGAACAAAAGCTTGAATTATTGCATTTAAAAATTCACCATTATTTTAATGAGTCTTCTTTAATACTCAGTTCAAGATAGGATTGGCTGAGAAAATTCTTAGGTTGATATGTGTTCAAAGATTTAATTTTTCTGATAATAGCTAACTAAATAGGTTAACTTATTTATTAAGTATTCATGAAGGATGCTTAAATAAACTAAAAAGGAATAAGTAAGGGTGTTATTTTGCCACAGAATTTATTTCCTTCTTAGATGTATTTAATCCAGAGTTTCCATTCGTTTCAAGGTTCTTGAAGGTAGCTAGGAACATTAAAGTTTCTTAATATGTCAAATGGAGAAGGCAATGGCACCCCACTCCAGTACTCTTGCCTGGAAAATCCCATGGATGGAGGAGCCTGGTGGGCTGCAGTCCATGGGGTTGCTAAGCGTCGGACACGACTGAGCGACATCACTTTCACTTTTCACTTTCATGCGTTGGAGAAGGAAATGGCAGCCCACTCCAGTGTTCTCGCCTGGAGAATCCCAGGGACAGGGGAGCCTCGTGGGCTGCTGTCTGTGGGGTCGCACAGAGTTGGACACGACTGAAGTGACTTAGCAGCAGCAGCAATATGTCAAAAGCCTAACAAAAGTCATACATTTCATTAGCATGAAAGGACTCTAAGGCTAATGAAATATTTTTCTTATTCACTATTATTTTATCACCCTGACTAGTTGATTGACTGTGGATAACATTTTAGAGTTTCATTGTGGAGGAAAGTAATAAAAAACAGATCTTTCATGGTAAAAGAGCTGGGATCTGAAGATACAACCTCAATATTTATGTTCTTATGATCATTTCTGTCTGCATTTTTTCCTTGTTCTCAAATGGGGATGAGAATTCTATATAAAAACAACATAATGACTTTGGGCATAGACTAAAAAGTGAAGAATGCTAATTCCTTCTGATTTATAGTAAATTCTGTTTGGAAACAACATTTAATCTCTTGCTCCTTGGTCCCTTTATTTATAGTTGTTGGATTCATTCTCCTATAGTCTAGGTGATTGTTTGTGGGGGTTGTTGGAATTTAGAGTCAGTGAATCTTTGATCCAGATGTATTTTTAATAAGGTGATCAATAAAACTTGTTTTAGATAACTTTCAGTGAGTAGAATGGAACTGCCTGTGATTAGGAACTATGCTTCCTTTGTAGTGGTAAATGTTAAGTGGGCATATTCAAAAACTGATTGGCCAGTTTGCTGAAGCAGGGCTGTTACTTGATGAATTAAAATATATGTGGTATCCCTACTGACAGTCAACTATGAAACAGTATTTTAAAGAAGAGTCCTTGAAAATACTTAAAATTAGTTTATAAAACAAGAATGAAGCAATTCACTCATGAACACAGGCAGCATTATGCCTCCATAGTTGACAGGCAGGGCAGCAGCATTCAGCTGTGAATCCCCTTCTGAAGAACACTGACTTGTCCAAGGTCATGCTTCTTTCCAGCACTGAATGGGGTGTGGGAAGGGGATGCTTATAACAGCCTGGCCTCTCATCCCAACTTGGGTCAGATTCAAAATCCATTCTGTCTCCAGAACCTCCATGAATTTGGTTGAGGCTTTCATTGAGACCGTATCACAGTTCAGCTTTTCCTCCTTCTCAGCCCTGCTTTTTTTCCTTCACTTCCACAGGAGTTGATCACAGAGCATTCCCGACATCCTTCTGCCCACCAATGCCTTCTGAGTCTGTCTCTGTCTCCCAGGAAACCTAACCTGCAGCAGCCTCAGTGTGTATAAAAGAAAGCTAATCTGGGCTGCTTTTATGTCCCACGTGTATAGTCTGGAGGCTGTTGCTACCCTGACTCCGAAGGTGTGGTGGCCAGCCTACCTCCTTATACTCAGTCTGGGTTTCCCTCTGACTGTATCTAGCCATATATGCTAAATCTATCTTTTCAGTCTTGAGAAACCCCGAACGTTCACGTATTCCATTCTAACTTCCATGAGGAACATCCCCTGCCCTCCCCACCCACGAAAATGAATTGTGTGTTCAGTTTAAAGCATGTGAAATGATTTCCACTGAATTTCAGCCGTGATCAATAGCTAACAGCCTCATTGTGGTCTCTCAGGCTAAGCACTATACGTTGAATATCTGAATTCCCACATAAATAATATTATACACCTTATTCTGTTTCCCAGAAGATCTTTCTTTGGATTCCAGATGTTGAAAGCATCATCATGTTAGGAGCCAGGAAATGTTTTGTCATTTCTGTTATGTGTGAAGAATAATATTTAAAATATTTCTCTGAATGTTATTTTCCATNATACGTTGAATATCTGAATTCCCACATAAATAATATTATACACCTTATTCTGTTTCCCAGAAGATCTTTCTTTGGATTCCAGATGTTGAAAGCATCATCATGTTAGGAGCCAGGAAATGTTTTGTCATTTCTGTTATGTGTGAAGAATAATATTTAAAATATTTCTCTGAATGTTATTTTCCATCTTGCTTTGCAATTTTTATCATTTGTAAGCTCACGTTGGTTTTTCTGTGTGTGTTTTTGGTGTGCCCGATCAAACCTGTTATTGTGATTTTATTTTGACACTCTTGGTGTCAATTTCCAGGAAACACCTGTCTAAAGAACAACGTAGAGCTCATCCTACGGGAGTGAGCCAGCCATCTCTGCCAGGCATAGTAGAGTTCTAGCATCTGTGTGTTAGGACCAAATGGTGTGCCTGAATCAGTTTAATTTAATTTGCTTATCATTTCACTTTGGAGAGAATTCATAATACAAAGATACATTCACAAAGAGACCATTTCTGCCAAACCCCAGTTTCCTAAAATGTGCAAATATTGGTTATTGAGTCAAAATGTTCTCTTAGTTTAGCAATTTTCCCATTATACCTTTAGATCACTAATATAGAACTTGCTTAACCATGACTAACTAATGAGTGATGTCTGCATAATGTGAAAATGTTAATCCATATCTTCAAATATCTATTCTTAGTCAGCTCTGATTTGTAAAGATGACTGGAGAAAATGATAGTTATCTCATGGAAAATGGTCTATCTTTGTAAATACTCTTTCTCTATTTTCTTGGCATTTATACATGCATGCTCAAAACCTTCTTATTAAAATACAAAAATCACTGGTAGAAGGGATAGCTCTCAATCTATACACTCAAGTGTCCACACAATGTTCCACGTCTTCATTTTTCAGTGAGTGAACTCAACGCCAAATTCTGAGACCCTTTCCTGCTGTGATGATGGGAAGATTGATTTTTTCCTTTTCTTAGTGTCTCACTCTCTTCTCTGAGTTGAAATATGAATCTGGGGCCATTTACCAAGGTAAAGTGTTAGAAAGAAGGCTCCCTGCTTGTCATCATGGGATATCTGTGTTATGGACTGGATATTTGTATCCTCACAGAATTCATGTGTTGAGCCCTAACCCCTAACCCCAGTGGTGATAGTATTTGAAGATGGGGCCTTTGGGAGACAACTGGGTTAGAAGAGATCATGAAAATGGCCCAGATGATAGGAATTGTGTCTTACAAAAAGTGGGAGAAAGATGAGAACTGTTTTTCTCTCCCTCCCTCCCTCCTTCCCTCTCTCTCTCTCTGTCATGTAAGGGTCTATCGAGAAAGAGGTGTCCACAAGCCAGGAAGAGAGTCTCTCACTAGGGCCTGACTCTGTTAGCACTTTAATCTTGGGTTTCTCAGCCTCCAGAACGGTGAGAAATAACTGTCTGTGGTTTAAACAACTCAAACTCAGTGCTTTGTTATAGCAGCTTTACCTGCCTAATGCAATCTGTCTACAATGATGATGATGAGATGGTCTTGTGCCTGTCCCCATGGCCTCATCAAGCCTGACACTTTTCCATTTTTCCTGTGTCATGGTTGTGACTTAGAGATCTGTGCCAGGCTGTCTGTAGCGTCACTTATTTGAAGCATCATATAGCATCTCTTTCAGATCTTGTTACCGCTCTACAAGCAGCCCATAGATTCTCTTTTTCCAGAGACCTGTGCACTTACTTGATTTCTATTGGACTCCTTGCCTCTATTCCTAGTACTTTAAAGTTCCTTCATGGTATGTGCATGTAAGGGGAAAAATCCAGAATGACTTGTAGGTAGGTGATTTATATATTCACCATTCCTTGAGATACAGAGCTCATCTAATTTCTTCAAGAGCAGATGCTTTAAAAAGATACTATTAATAATGCAATCAGATGAGAAAGGACCATATAGATTTTAATATCTCAAACTATTTTTCCAACACAAATCTCAGCAGCCATTTACTGACAAGCATTTTCATTTTAGACAGAAGGAGGAGGATGCACTGTGCCTTGTGCAGAATTTGTCACCAGCCAGCAGAGGGAGCTGCTGAAATTTTAGTACAGGTGTAGCAGTCATGGGTACCAGTGATCAAAGATGGTTTGTCTCAGTAACTACACGATAAGCCAATGCTTTGTGATGGGGAATCAAAGGTCTTTCTCCTAACACCTAGGCTTAAATCTTTACTAGCGATGAGTTTGGCACATGTCATATTAACCTCTCTATTCTTTAGTTTCCTAATCTATAAAGTGGGCAGATGATTTCTAAAGTACTTAAAACTTTAGTTTCTGACACATATTATTGTTACTTAAGTGATTGTAGAAGAAAATACCAGAACTGTTGGAAATGTAGGTCACTCTATCATCCTCTCCCCCTGGTAGGAAGAAAATAATAATGGGGAGGAAAAATAGTGAATTGATAGCATATTTATCTAGATGGAATGGAATTAAAACCAGAAAGAACTAAATTTACCTTGAATTGGTAAAATTAATTTTCCTGACATCAGAGAAAATGGATGTCTATAAATCCATTTTTCACAAGTGGGTCAAAGTATCTATAAATTCATATCTTGCTATGATAATTAAATAATTACCTTTAAAAATAACGTGGTTTATAATGCATCAGATACAAATGTAGGATTTATTGGCAAGAACTAATTGATTCTAATTAGTTTGATACCTAATTTGGTTTTATGTGTCTCTCTACATTTTACCTCCAAATTGAAGACTCTTTACCTTAACAACTCACACAGCATAATCTGTTAAACATTTCTGGAAAAAGAAATATATCTTTCCCTTTGAAAGCTATTCATTCCAATCATAAAGTGCCACAGGCTTTTTCCTCCCCCACCTCACCCTGCCCCCATTCAGAATTCTATAGGGAAAGAAATGGTAAGGAGATGAAAGTCCTTTAAGACTTCTCCCTTTAAGAAATGAGACTCTCTTTTCCCTAATTTAATTAAAATAAACATGACTTGAGAAAGAACAAGAAATACCTGCAGGTTTAATTCTAGTTTCTCTCCATCTGTTAGACCCATATTTTCTGAAATGACCTAGCAGCTGTGCTGCAAAGACACCCCACACTAATGTTCTCTTTTATACATGCCTAAGACTAAAGCTTTAGTAAATATTTCAGTATTTTATTTATATCAGATATAGTCACCTTTTAAAAATGCCACTGAACGCTCTGTGTTTTCCTTTGAAGGTGGCATGTTGACAGTTGAAGTGAGTCCTCTAGCTACATTGTTGACCTCAGAAAAGATTTGGGAGAATCTTCTGGTTGAGAACTAAATATCAAATTGTACCAGGAGAATCAGTTTTCAGTGACACAGAGTGGACCATGGTCTGCTACTCTGAGCAGAGGCAAGCATATATTTTATATGTGCTCCATAAAAGGGATCATGGGATTATAAAACAAAGCAAAGGTGATTTGAGGGTGATACCTGGATACAAAAATTCTTTATTCATTCAGCCATTCAGCTATTTTCTAAGCACCTATAATACTATGCACTGTTGGAGGAGCAGGTGGGCAATTTAGATCTTGTGCTTAGGTACCTTCACACTTAAAGTAGCCCTTAATAGAGGATTATTCCTTAAGGAAGGTGAGTGAGAGGAGCGGGTGTGTGGTTCTCCAAACCTCCATGGAAGACTCAACTTTTAAATCCAAGCCTTGAAAGATAGATGGAATTTTATACTACATTTGTAAAATGCATGTTTTTCTTTTAGGGGAATGAGTAGCATAGGTGCCTTTCAGAGAATCAGGAAGGTACAGGGTAGATGATAGGAGACTGAGTGATGCAAATAAAGAGAAAGATGATCAACCAATAATGTTTACTATGGTTGCTACTATTTTATTAAGGAGCTTTCAGATTATAGAAGGATTCTTAAAACTTTCCTGAGAATATACTAATAACCAAGAGGAACTTGGCAATGGGGCCAGAGATGGCCAGCTGCACGATTTAAATTTCCTTAAAGTCTGACCTTTTTCTCCTAGTAATTTATACAAAGTTTGTATTTTATTTCATAATGCAAGTACATATGCTTCAATATATATTAAAAATAGTCTCAAATTGTTTTCAGGAAGATACTGCCATCTGTGGCTGCACTTACCTCTTGTCATGGAAAATAAGGCTCATATTCCTTTGTGTATGAGTCCTGAGTTGTAGAGGCATGGGCACATAGTCACTCAGATATGAGCAGCAGAAGACAAGAGGAGACAGGCAGATTAACACCTCATTGTGGCTGGCCTTTAGTGAGCAGTTCTAGGCTAAAATACTTGGAAGGGGTTCTTTAGGTAATGGGGGAATGAAGGAAGTTTTAAATCAGGTCGTTAGGAGACTCCAGCTTACTCTGGACAATCAGGCTTGACTTGGCAGAATATTTTAGATAGATTAGGGGTGAAGATATAGGAAAAGGAAAGAGAGAGGCCAGTTAGTAAGTGAAGGTCAGGGTTGTGGCCAAGATACAGTCACAGAAGAGAAGGTGAGCCTAGACACTGAACAGATGGAACTTGATTGGATGTTGGTGACAGTGGTGAGAGGAACATAATTTTTTTTGATTCTGGGTATAGTTGTGAGGTTACCGAAAGTTCCATTAAAAAACATGGGGAATCTAAGGACCAGAGGAGCAAATTTGAAAGTAAAGGCTGGTAAGTTCTACTTTAAACTACAGAGTTTGAGATAGCCAAGAACTGTTCTAGGAATCTATCCTACAGAAGCATGGATGATTTTTTTAGTCTCCATTTATCTCATTAGAGTGCATATATTTAAAATGAAATCAGATGTGTTTAAAAATTATATATCAACATTTTAAATGCATTTATTTATATAGTTTTTATTGATTGTTTATTACTAACAAAATGATCACTTAATCTAGTTTTTTTTTTTTAATCTTAGAGATTTAGCACATTAGGGAATAAAATAAGGTTTATCTTTTTAAGTAAACTTTAAGTTCCAATTAATAAACACAGCACTTTTTTTTGGTACAGAGAAGCATGATAAGAGATCAATAAACACTTTAAAGGATAAAATATTTTATTATAATAAAATTATATAAATGAAATGAATGAAATTATGTAAATAAAAATATGAGTTCAGGGAGAAAAGGAAAAGGTAGAATTACAAAAGTTTGTTCATTTGGCTTGTTCATGTAGTTTAAAATAGATAATGTGTGTATGTTAATTGCTTAGTTGTGTCTGACTCTTTGCAACCTCATGGACCACCAGGTTCCTCTGTCCCATGGAATTCTCCAGGCAAGAATACAGGAATGGATTGCCATTTCCTACTCCAGGGGAATCCCTGACCCAGAGATTGAACCTGAGTTTCCAGCATTGCAGGTGGATTCTTTACCATCTGAGCCGGGGTTTCAGGGAAGCCCAGAACACTGGTACAGTAACTAAATATAATCGCGAGCATGGTAAGTGGTAGAAGATCTATGACTCTTAACATCTTAGGTCTGCTTAGACACAGATCATTTTGAAAGGTAATGTAGACTTTTTAAAAGGTAGCTGCATTCTCTAACTGGAGGGTCTGAGCCCTAATGAATTATAGAAAGTGTTTGGTAACCTCTTCCCAACAAATTTCTACATGAACATGTCTCAGAAATCTACATGGCCTCCTAAGTCAATGGGTCAGAGGTGTGTGTGTGTGCTTAGTCCTATCCGACCCTTGACAACCCCATAGACTGTAGCCTACCAGGCTCCTCTTTCTATGGAATTTTTCAGACAAGAATAGAGTAGGTTGCCATTTCCTGCTCCAGGAAAAATAGATGATAGGATATATCAAATTGTTATGTATATAGTTTCCATTGGCTATGTTGAAAGCAATGAGATCTTTATTTTGAAGTATCAGTATTTATAATATGCTGGACACTGCTTGCTTTTCGGTTATTTAAACTTATAATGAGAAAAGCTTAGTTATCAACTTAGAAAATGTAGGAAGGATAGATAGTTATTCAAAATTATTTTAGGGAGTACATGAGCAAAAAAAATTTCAAGGCTGCTACTCTGGAATATTTTGGAAAATGGTAGGTTTGTCACACAGCAATTCTTGAATCATCTCTCTGAATCCTGTTCTTCTGAATTTGTTTCTTCTTATTGCTCTTTAGTTTGCTTTAGATAATGTCTTAGTCTGTCTGGCAGTTCCCCTGGCAGCCGTATTGCCAAACCTGACAGGCCTCTGGGGTAGGGGGATGACGGTGGTTCAGGTGAAACACTGAACATCTACCAGGACTAAAATCCTGGCTCAGTTTCATCCTAGCTATGTGACCTTGGGCAGGTCACCCAGTCTCTCTGAAACTCATCTGTAAATAATTGATGGGATTGCTGTTGGGTCAGGTGTGATCATGTCTGTGGATTTCTTTGCCCTGTTTGGTAAAGAGAAAGAACTCAAGAAAAATTAGCTTTTCTCAGGGCAACCAGTCCTGTCAGAAGAAGAAGAGTTTATATAATATCAGTTTCTGCTCACCTTTTTTCTTTTAAGCAAACAGATTTCTCACTAAGTAACTAAAACACTGAAATGACAGTGAAATGTTAAAATACGTACTTGTCATGATTTCCACTGCTCCCCAACGATTAAATAACTTTTCGATTATTAGAGTATTTCTATACTTTTGAGTCTGAGCCCATTAAGGAAGAAACCACAAAATACCTTTGCAGGTAGAACATGAGTATGTCACAAATCAGATGCATTTACCCAAGATTTGGTAATATGACTACATTTTCTCGGGGAGGTTTTTGCAATGGCATGAAGATGTTCAAGGTGGTTTTAGAAAAGGCAGAGGAACCAGAGATAAAATTGCCAACATCCTCTGGAGAGTTCCAGAAAAACATCTATTTCTGCTTTATGGACTATGCCAAAGCCTTTGACTGTGTGGATCACAATGAACTGTGGAAAATTCTGAAAGAGATGGGAATACCAGACCACCTAACCTGCCTCTTGAGAAACCTGTATGCAGGTCAGGAAGCAACAGTTAGAACTGGACATGGAACAANTTGAGAGTTTTTAGTATCGATGCAATACAATTTATCTATTTTTTCTTATTTATGTTTGTGTTATTTTTTGGCCATGCCATGTGGCACGTGGAATCTTAGTTCCCTGAGCAGGATTCAAACCCATGTCCCCCATGCATTGGTAGTGTGCAGTCTCAACCATTGGACTGCCAGGGAAGTCTCTATGTTTGTGCTTTTTAAATTGTATTTGAGAAACCATTACTTAACCCAAGGTCATAAAAGTCTATTCCTATACTTCTTTTAAAAGTTTTATAGTTCTAGCTCTTGCATTTATGTCTGTGATTCATTTTGAATTGTTGTTTAATATAAGGTGTGAGGTTGGAGTCAGACTTGGATTTATTTTTGTTTTGTTTTTTGCATGTGTATATACTGCTGTCCCAGCAACATTACTGAAAACACCATCCTTTCCCATTCAGTTGTCTTGACACCCTTGTGAAAAAATCTGTTTATCATAGATACATGAGCTTATTTCTGGACCCTCAATTAGATCCCATTGATCTGTATATCTGTCCTTATGCCAGTATTGCACTTTCTTGATTAATGTAGGTTTGAAATAAGTTTTGCAATTGGGAAGTGTGAGTCCTCCAAATTTCTTTTTCTTTTTCAAGATTATTTGGTTATTCTGGGTCCCTTGAATTTATGAATTCATGTGAATTTAGAATCAGCTTGTCAACCTCTACAAAGAAACCCAGTGGATTTTGATAGAGATTGCATTGAATCTGTAGATTAGTTGGGGGAGTTTGGCCATCTTAACAACATTAAGTGTTCCAATCCATGAACATAGGGTGCGTATTTATTTAGATCTTAAATTTCTTTCAGTGATTTTTTTTGTAGTTTTCAAAGTACAATTCTTATACTTTTCTGATAAATTATTTCTAAAGTATTTTGTTTATGATTGTTTTTGTGATTATAATTGTCTTCTTAATTTCATTTTCAGATTGTTCATTGTTAGTGTATAGAAATACAATCTTTTTTTGGTATATTATCTTGTATTCTGAACTTTGCTGAATGCTTTAAATCCNTTTGGCCATCTTAACAACATTAAGTGTTCCAATCCATGAACATAGGGTGCGTATTTATTTAGATCTTAAATTTCTTTCAGTGATTTTTTTTGTAGTTTTCAAAGTATAATTCTTATACTTTTCTGATAAATTATTTCTAAAGTATTTTGTTTATGATTGTTTTTGTGATTATAATTGTCTTCTTAATTTCATTTTCAGATTGTTCATTGTTAGTGTATAGAAATACAATCTTTTTTTGGTATATTATCTTGTATTCTGAACTTTGCTGAATGCTTTAAATCCAACAGCTTTTACTTTTTAGACATTTCTTAGGATTTTCTATATATGAGATCACGTCATCTCTGAATAGGGTTACTTTGTCCTTTACGATCTTGATGCCATTATCTCCTTTTCCCAGGCTTATTTGCATATAGTACAACAGTGAATAGAGGTGATGAGGGCGGACATCTGTCTTGTTTTTAATTGTAGGAGGAAAGCATTCAGCCTTTCACTATTAAGTATGATGTGTGTGAAGGTTTTTATTAAGATGCTCTTTATTTTAAATTCTTTATTGAGAAACCCCCCTTTTATTTCTAGTTAATTGAGTGGGGTTTCTTTCTTGATAGTGAAAAGGTATTGGACTTTGTAAATTAACAACAAAAAGTGCCATTCTATTTAGGTATGACGGGACATATAAAAAGCTGTACTTATTTAATGTATATGACTCGATGAACTTGAAGATATACACCTGTGAAGCCACCCCCATCTATACCACCAGCATACCCATTATTTCTATTGGCAAATGTTTTTCTGCATTGGTTGAGATAATCCCGTAGTTTTAATCCTTCATTTTTAATAGTAATGTGTTTTGTTTGGCTGTGCTGGGTCCTTGCTGATGCAGGGCTTTCTCTAGCTGTGATGAGCGGGGTCTATCCTCTAGTTTCCGTGTGTGGCTTCTCATAGTAGTGGCTTCTCTTGTGCAGACCATGAACTCTAGGGTATGTGTGTTGATATTTTACTAAAGATTTTTGCATCTAAACTTATAAGAGATACTGGTTTTTGGTTTTCTCTTGTGATGACTTTGTCTAGTTTTGATAAATTTGGCCCCATGAAATGAATTGAGGAGCATTCTTTCCTTTGCAAACTTTTGGGAAAGTCTGTGGAAAGGGTTGTTAATTATTAAAATAGTTGGCAGAATTTACCACTGAAGCCGTTCTAGTCCTGGGCTTTGCTCGTAGGTAGTTTTTGGATTACTAATCCAATCTCTCTACTTGTCAAAGGTCTATTCCTTCTTAAGTCAGTTTGAGTCGTTTGTATCTTTCTAGGAATTTGTCCATTTCACCTAGGTTATGTAATCTGTCCCATACATTGTTAATTGTGCTTGCTTATTTCATTTCATTTTTGTAAGGTCGGTATGTATGTCTCCTGCTTCATTCCTGATTATAGTAATTTGAGCTTCTTTTAGTCTTTTCTTGGTCAGTCTCGCTAAAGGTTTATCAATTTTGTTGACCTTTTCAAAGAAGCAACTTTTGGTTTTCCTAGTTTTCTTTATTATCTTTCTATTTTTAAATTAATTAATATTCTGATTTAACATTACTATCTCCTTCTTCTTGCTTTAGGTTTCATTTGCCCTTTTATAGTTTCTTAAGCTAGAAGGTTGCTGTTGAGTCAAGATTTAAAGAACATTTTAACATAGGAATATAATGCTATAAATTTGCTCCTAAGCACTGCTGTATTGTCATTCCAGAAGTTTTAATGTGCTATGTTTTAATTTTCAATCATACTGAAATATTTTCTAGTTTCCTTTGTGGTAATTTCTTCTTTTGACTTAATTTGTTCTTTCAGGGCATGTTGATTAATTTCCGCACTTGTGAATACCCCCTTTTTTTTTTTTGTAACTCTGCATCCTCCACAAATAGGTCCAGCTTGTTAAAGTCTGCAGGGCTTAGGCTCTGTGCTGTACAAGAAGTTACATTCTTCTGATCTTTTAAAGCAGTTTTCAACTTGTTATTTGCTGCCAATAACTGATCAATATGAAATCATACCCATGATAGCAGTGAGGGTGATAGAGTGGGAGTGGGATTGGCGTTGGATCAAGTACAGAAAACTGAAGAAACTGGGGTAAATGAGAACATCCAGGAGATGGTTATTTGAGAAAGCCTGGAGCAAAATATGATTTACCATTGTTTACCTCTCACACTGTCCCTCTGACTCCAGCAACACTAATCTAGAGTGGAGATCTGTTTTGTAAGAGCTAATCAAAATGACAGGCCATAAATAATAGTGAACAATATTTGCATCCCCCCTTTCAAAGGTAAATGTAGAAAAAGAACGATAATGTCTGGGGAATGTGAGCCTCTGAGAGTAACTTTATCCTGTAATCCATCCGTCCTTGGAAAACAACAAAAATAACACGAGGTAAAACTTGGAGGAAAAAAGGCTGACTATTTTGGTTACCAAGTTTGAAATTTCATTGTGCAAAACACTTTGTGTGTATTTATTTATTTTACCTTCAAATGTTTTCTATTTCATCTTCATTTTATTTTAAACGTTTTATTTTATATTGGAGAACAGCTGATTAGGTTGTGATAGTTTCAGGTGAACAATAGAGTGGGTCAGTCATACATACACATGTATCCATTCTTCCCCAAAGTCCCCTCCCATCCAGGCTGCCACATAACACTAAGCAGAGTTCCCTGAGCTGTACATATAGGTCCTTGTTGATTATCCATTTTAAACATACCAGTGTGTACATGTCAACCTCCAACTCCCTAGCTATCCCTCCCCTCAACCCTTCCCCTGTGTGTATTTTTTTTAATGGGTATGGTATTTAATATAGGCAATATTTTTGATTCCTCTCCACTCCTTCATTAATCAGAGTATTGCTAATGCTACATACTGCATATACCTTTTAAAAAGACTTCTTCAATTATAGTGATAATGTAATATAATTGTCTATAAATTTGCTCTGATATACTAATTAATGAATAAACACATTGCAGCCTCTTTATGAAAGATGAGGGCAGAGTAAATGAGGCCTGCTGTTTCAGAGGGCTTCAGATTTTATCTCTAATACTCAAAATTTTGAACTTGGATATTACATTAACCTTAGATATGCTAGTAATCAAGTGTGGCCAGACAGCTGTCTCCTGATTACATATCTGAGAAGATAAATGTGGTATTTATGCCAATCAAAGTCGGCTTCAATTCACTTGTTGACTAGCTTCAAGCTTAATAGAGGGTTCTGAAAACAGAGGAAGCTTAAGAGATGTCAGATGGAAATGAAAAAAATATTTACCCCCCAGCCATCTTCAGGCTTGAGATGCACAGTCCCTCAATACATTTGTTAAATGTGAGAAAGGCTGCAAAAACTTGGCAGGTTTACTGATATGTCATAACTTATATAAGAATTGTCTGGTCTATGGAAAAAGTCTCTCTCTCTTTTTTAATTGTGAAAACAATGTCACAACATTGCAGGGAGTTTGGCAAATAGAGGAGAAGATATCAATCATAATCCCAACAGTCAAACATTAAACCAAGTACAATATTGTGGGTTCTGTTCCTTTTGTTTTTCATTTAAATGGTAAGTTTTCCATTATTGCAACCATAATGTCATTACAACTTTGTTCTTTCTTATTAAAGTCAGCTTAGGATGGGTTTTTATGTTTTGCTATGTTGACTCATAATTATCTAATTTAAACAATTGTATAATTTTCAATGAGGTAGATATGCTTTATTTAACTAGTCTTTTACCTATGGGCATCTCATTGACTTTTAACATTTTGGATTATTCAGTGTGTCTCAACGAACACCTTGCAATCATTGTGTCTTCCATATTTGGGGAAATTTCCTAAGATAAGTTTTTAGGTAACAGTAAGGCATGCCCTTTAATTGGTGATGTGGGTAAAACCATTTACGTGGGATGTTGGAGAATAAAAGCTAGTCTTCTTCAGTGGGTCGAAAAGTGAATGGGGGTAAGAACTGGACAGTTTTTCTGCTGATGGTAAAAAATATTTTCAAGAAAAAATTAAAGTTACAGGAACAAAAAGGAAAGGCTGAAATAATGAAGTCCTGAAAAGACAGGAAGATCTGGGATCCAGAACATCAAAAGCTCCATGGAAAAATTAGCAGTGGCAGACAGAATGTGCTATCCCCTGTATGTGAGGGAAAGCACAATTGTAGGTGTGTATGCAAGGAAGCCTTCGGTTTGGTGGCAAGGAACCAAGGGAATCCTTAAGTGATTATGGAATTCATCTGCTGAGAGGAGAAGAGAGTATGTCTAAAATAGCCACTATTAAGATGAAAGGTAATTGACAAGTAACAATAGCTAGTGTTTTCTTCTGTGCACTCACTATGTGCTCCCTGCAGTGCTAAGTGCTTGATGTGCACTGTCACATAACAGTTGTATACTTTTCCATCAATCCTCAGCAGTGCAAGTGTAGGAAGACATTTATTCAGGTCTGGATGTTTGCCACGTGGGTGCAATGGAAAGGCAGTGCTGAAAGGAAACTGATGATGTGGCATGGGAGAGGTGGAGGGGAGTGATCGTGCATCTCTGCTAGACAGGAGAAGTTGTAAGAGAGCATGCACTGTGCGGTGCTAAGGGCAGAGCTGCACCAAAGCTGAATGGACCATGGATAAAAGAATAAATTTATGGGACCAAATCTTCAGTCATCTTTTGTATTACCAGAGGAGACCTGACTGACATGGCTGGTTTATTACCCCTCTTGGTGGGCAGTCTACTTTTTGTAAATAAACTTCCAAAGATATATGGGTGGGAAGCCAAATGGAAAAGTACATTGAGTTTGACTGTCTCAGTTGGTCATCATAGGAAAGGCTTTATAATGGTCATTAGCTTCACTTTATAGCATAATGGTTACTGTACAGGCTTCAGGGCCAGCCTGCTTGAGGTAGACCTTGTATCTGCCACTTACTAGCCGATAACCTTCAGCCAGTCTTTCTATGGCTTAGATTACTCATCTGTAAAATGAGGATGACAATGGTATATGCTTCATAAGTCTACGATGAGGCTTACAAGTTAAAATATATAAAGCATTTAGAGTAGTTAAGGACAACCTATCAGCATATTTATTATTATAACTATCACTAAAACTCCTAAGTGCTAGCAGTATGCTAAGTGCTTTATTACTTTAGCTCATTTAATTCTCACAAGAATTTTCTCCATTTTACAGATAAAAGAACTGAGACTTACAGAAATTAAATGAATTGCCTAATGTCATCCCAATTTCTAAATGACAGAGCTGGGAAATTCAAGACTGCTTTAACCCAAAGACTTAGACAACTTTCTTGAGCTTATAAATAATGTTTGGTTTGGTTTCTCTTTTCTAAAATAGATGTTAAAAAATAAACTCTTTTGGAGAACTATAGTAGATAGTAGTTAGTGGCTCAAAAATATTCCTTCAAATTTCTTTACCTTTCTTGCTTCTGGTATGTTTTCCGTTCAGTTCCGTTCAGTCGCTCAGTCGTGTCCGACTCTTTGCGACCCCATGAATCGCAGCACGCCAGGCCTCCCTGTCCATCACCAACTCCCGAGTTCACTCAGACTCACGTCCATCGAGTCCGTGATGCCATCCAGCCATCTCATCCTCGGTCGTCCCCTTCTCCTCCTGCCCCCAATCGCTCCCACCATCATAGTCTTTTCCAATGAGTCAACTCTTCGCATGAGGTGGCCAAAATACTGGAGTTTCAACTTTAGCATCATCCCTTTCAAAGAAATCCCAGGGCTGATCTCCTTCAGAATAGACTGGTTGGATCTCCTTGCAGTCCAAGGGACTCTCAAGAGTCTTCTCCAACACCACAGTTCAAAAGCAACAATTCTTCGGCGCTGAGCCTTCTTCACAGTCCAACTCTCACATCCATACATGACCACAGGAAAAACCATAGCCTTGACTAGACAGACCTTAGTCAGCAAAGTAGTGTCTCTGCTTTTGAATATACTATCTAGGTTGGTCATAACTTTTCTTCCAAGAAGTAAGCGTCTTTTAATTACATGGCTGCAGTCACCATCTGTGNTCCATACATGACCACAGGAAAAACCATAGCCTTGACTAGACAGACCTTAGTCGGCAAAGTAATGTCTCTGCTTTTGAATATACTATCTAGGTTGGTCATAACTTTTCTTCCAAGAAGTAAGTGTCTTTTAATTACATGGCTGCAGTCACCATCTGTGGTGATTTTAGAGCCCCCCAAAATAAAGCCTGCCACTGTTTCCACTGTTTCCCCATCTATTTCCCATGAAGTGATGGGACCGGATGCCATGATCTTCGTTTTCTGAATGTTGAGCTTTAAGCCAACTTTTTCACTCTCCACTTTCACTTTCATCAAGAGGCTTTTTAGTTCCTCTTCACTTTCTGCCATAAGGTGGTGTCATCTGCATATCTGAGGTTATTGATATTTCTCCTGGCAATCTTGATTCCAGCTTGTGTTTCTTCCAGTCCAGCGTTTCTCATGATGTACTCTGCATAGAAGTTAAATAAGCAGGGTGACAATATACAGCCTTGACGTGCTCCTTTTCCTATTTGGAACCAGTCTGTTGCTCCATGTCCAGTTCTAACTGTTGCTTCCTGACCTGTATACTATAACCCAAATCAGTGTTTCTTTGGCAGAGCGCTGCCTTTAGGCTACTGAGGCTACTAGTATGTCTACACCCTCTTATAAGTCCTAAAATAAACAAAATCATAAGGAAGACTTGTTAAAAATAGACTGCTGGCCCTTTATTCACAGTCTAGGATCTTAGCCATTCCTAGATTTCCATTTCTAATGAGTTCCCAGATCTGGGAATCACACTTTGAGAACTATTGTCTTAGAGCCTACATTTTAAACCATCATAATTATTCAGCATTGCTATGAAAACAAACATTGTTGTATCATCTAAAATAATAAAAAACTCATTCAAAAGTATATTTTGAGCACATAAGTCCACTCTATTCTCTGTTTTTTGTTTCATATTTTCCTACATTTTTGGTATTTTGTATCCTTTGTATTTTTCTTTCTCTCAATTATTGTTGGTTTGATGAAGATGCTCTATGTGCACATTTTCTCCTTTGAATTTGGAGGGTTTACTGTAAGTTTTCATTTCAGTAATAGTCACCACCTTCTCCTTGATCTCTTAACGAGGTGAGAACTTATTCTACAATAAGTTGTGCACAATATACAGATGTCTCTCCATCCGACACTGTTTCCCCAGCACCATGCTCTAACGCCCTGCTCCCCCAGCTTCTCTTCCCTCCTATCTTCTCTCCCCGCAGCCCTGTGGTATTTCTGGAATGCTTTCACATTTCTTTTCTCCCAACCCACCTTCAAGTCCTAGGGTTTGCTAAAACAGTTTGTTACTGATGAGAATTTAAGAAAAGACATTGTGCGCTTCCCCATGGGGGTGGCAGTAGAAGATATTTGGAGCAGTAGGGTCCTTGGCTTTCATTAAATCACAGCATTGAGGGTTTCTCTCTTCCTCCTTCCTCTCCACCTGCCCCTCCTTCTCTCTCTCCTCCTTTAATTAAAGCCTCACCTTCCGCTTCATTGTCTCAGAAGAGCTCGGCACTGGCTGTGGTGTGTTCTCTAAAGGGATCTGTCAGCAGCAGCAGGACTGGTAAAGTTCCCAGCCACACAAGCATCCAGGAAGCTAGCTATTGTTCCATCTATTTCTATGCCTGTTTGGAAAGCTCACTAAAATAAAAGAGAGCTACAGAGCCATGTAACAAATGCTTTATTTTAGGAAGGAGAATGATTTCCAGTGACATGTCTTCCCTGTGTTCTGCCCTGACACTTATCTACTCCAATGTTGGTCTTTGATCCCCTGAGCTTCCCTGGGACCTCAGGTTGCTTTTAACAAAACACAGGTACCTATCTGGTTGCACCTGAAGGAGCATGTAGCTACCCTGCTGATTTCTGCAAAGACAGAGCATCCTCTCCTCTAGTAAAGAGAACATTCAAGGGGAGACTAGATTCAGCTGTTATCTACTTGTTTCTGGGCCCTGTGGTCAGGTTACAGTATTCTCTTTCCTGACCCCACTGAGGTGTGCAGTATAGTTGCTGAGAGATATTGCTGTATTTGCTTGTGTAGTTTAAATGTTTCCCAATTTTCTTTTAAAGTTTCAATTTGAAGGGTTTGCTGACTCTGCCACCTTTTTCTCCTACTAGACATTCTTGAGGTATGTCTCTGACACTGTAATAGGAGCTTTGTTGAGTGTAGGGTTTATGAATATGAAAAGCAGGAAATTTGCATGATTATAGTGCATTCTTCATTGAAATTCCCTTTTGTTTGAGCACAAAGCCTATATCAGTGTATGAAACACTTAATTAATGAACCCTAATTGTTGAAAAAAATGAAATAAAAAACCTAAGTGGGATTGTAACTTTTTGAAATGTTTTATAGTTTAGCAACCACTTTATTTTTGAAATAGTATCAACATATGACTTTTTGGATGCACTTTTTCTTGAAAACTTGAAGTATAATTGATTTAAAATATTTTGTATTAGTTTCAAGCATACAGTAAAGTGATTCAGTTATATAGATATGTATATGTTTTCAGATTATTTTCCATAATAGGGTATTACAAGATAGTGAATGTAGCTCCCTGTGCTAAATCTGTTGCTTACATGTTCTATGTGTAGTATTGTGTATCTGTTACTCCCATATTCCTAATTTATCACTCCCCAACTCCTGTTCCCCTTTGGTAACCATAAGCTTGTTTTCTGTGTCTGTGGATCTATTTCTGTTTTGTAAATAAGTTCCTTTATGTCATTTTTTAAAGATTCCACTTATAAGTGATAGCATATGATATTTATCTAAGGCAATACTTCTTTGGTTTGAGTATTTACATTTTACTTTTTTGTTGATTAATTTATTTTTGACTGTGCTGAGTCTTTATTGCTGTGCAGGCTTTTCTCTAGTTGTGGAGAGTGGGGGTACTTTCTAGTTGCGGTTCATGGACTTTGCACAGGCTTCTCATTGCAGTGGCTTCTTTTGTTGCAGAGCATGGGCTCGAGGGCATGCAGGTTTCAGTAGCTTGGCTTGCAGGCTCTAGGACACCAGCTCAGTAGTTGCAGTGTACAGGCTTAGTTGCTCCGAGGCATGTGGAATCTTCCCAGACCAGGGATCGAACATGTCTCTCCTGCATGAGCGAGCAGATTCTTTATCACTGAGCCACCAGGGAAGCTAAACATTGTTTTTAAACATAAACTTTTAATTATAGTTTTCCTTTTTTATTTATTTATTTTTTTAATATAAATTTATTTATTTTAATTGGAGGTTAATTACTTTACAATATTATATTGGTTTTGCCATACATCAACATGAATCCACCATAAGTATACACGTGTTCCCCATCCTGAACCCCCTCCTTCCTCCCTCCCCGTACCATCCCTCTGGGTCGTCCCAGTTCACCAGCCCCAAAATCCAGTATCATGCATCGAACCTGGACTGGTGTTTCGCTTCATATATGATACTATACATGTTTCAATGCCATTCTCCCAAATCATCCCACCCTTTCCCTCTCCCACAGAGTCCGAAAGACTGTTCTATACATCTGTGTCTCTTTTGCTGTCTCACATACAGGGTTATCGTTACCATCTTTCTAAATTCCATATATATGCGTTAGTATACTGTATTAGTGTTTTTCTTTCTGGCTTACTTCACTCTGCATAATAGGCTCCAGTTTCATCCACCTCATTAGAACTGATTCAAATGTATTCTTTTTAATGGCTGAGTAATACTCCATTGTGTATATGTACCATAGCTTTCTTATCCATTCATCTGCTGATGGACATCTAGGTTGCTTCCATGTCCTGGCTGTTAAAAACAGTGCTGTGATGAACATTGGGGTACACGTGTCTCTTTCAATTCTTGTTTCCTCGGTGTGCATGCCCAGCAGTGGGATTGCTGGGTAATAAGGCAGTTCTATTTCCAGTTTTTTAAGGAATCTCCACTCTGTTCTCCACAGTGGCTGTACTAGTTTGCATTCCCACCAACAGTGTAAGAGGGTTCCCTTTTCTCCACACCCTCTCCAGCATTTATTGCTTGTAGACTTGTGGATTGCAGCCATTCTGACTGGCGTGAAATGGTACCTCATTGTGGTTTTGATCTGCATTTCTCTGATAATGAGTGACGTTGAGCATCTTTTCATGTGTTTGTTGGCCATCTACATGTCTTCTTTGGAGAATTCTTTATATCTCCAAAGGCACAAAGCCCTCAGTGATGAATTTTAAGCTCACCCTGAGGTAAGGTATAGAAATTTGAGAAAAAACAGATGAAAAAGTCACTTTAAAATCAAAAGAGGTAATTATCTTTCTGAATATTGATGTCCACATGAGAAAATTCAGTTTAATGTGAATGTTTTTCTTGAAAAAGTTCAAACAAACAGCAGGAGGAGAGAGAATGATGGACCTCATTGTGGTTTTGATCTGCATTTCTCTGATAATGAGTGACGTTGAGCATCTTTTCATGTGTTTGTTGGCCATCTACATGTCTTCTTTGGAGAATTCTTTATATCTCCAAAGGCACAAAGCCCTCAGTGATGAATTTTAAGCTCACCCTGAGGTAAGGTATAGAAATTTGAGAAAAAACAGATGAAAAAGTCACTTTAAAATCAAAAGAGGTAATTATCTTTCTGAATATTGATGTCCACATGAGAAA
Organism: Oreotragus oreotragus; assembly: GCA_006410675.1. NCBI lineage: Eukaryota > Metazoa > Chordata > Mammalia > Artiodactyla > Bovidae > Oreotragus > Oreotragus oreotragus. The sequence goes on from SJYX01007522.1 coordinate 107,417, forward strand.
ATTCAGTTTAATGTGAATGTTTTTCTTGAAAAAGTTCAAACAAACAGCAGGAGGAGAGAGAATGATGGGGAGAGAGAATGATGGAAGGAGAAAGAGAGAGACAGAGACAGCAGAAGATAGATTCTTCCTACCCCATTTGCCCACTTACCTCTGGGGAAAGGAAATTCAACCAATAAACTCCTGGTACCATTTTTCTGGCCCTGTTATGTTTAGATAGTGTACTTTTCTGAAATGTGTTCTGTTAAAATAACTGCAAAGTGTTATGTAAAATAGAAAATGCATTGGACCTGAGGACAGAAGATCTTTAAACTGAAGAGTAGCCTGAAGATCAAGTCCTTGACTTGAAAACTTACTAATTAACTTTAGGAAAGTCAAGTAGCCTTTCTGAATCCCACTTTCCTCTTTTTCACGGGGTTGTTGTGAAGATCAAAGATGATGGACCTGCAGCATCTTTTGTTGGCTTTGTTTTTTAACTCTTTCCAAAACTATGAAGTTCTAATGTAAATCCAGGGTATTCTTTCATTTCTCCAAATATTTTTCCAGGATCAGGCAACTTTATCATGATGCATGTACTCCTATGGAAGCACATTCAGAATACATTCCAATTAATTAGTTGTCTGACTACAGTGACAACTGAAAACATTCAAAGTTTAATCTTTCACAAAGACAGAAAGCATCTAAAATGTTGATGGAGCTAAACCCACAGGTCCTTGACAACGTGGAATTACAGCTGCAGGCCCTCCACAAATGCTCTTGATTAACTGCCGCATGCGTAGGTACCCCTGTAGCTTTCCCTAAATCCTACCTCACATTCTGAGTGACATCCTCTGCTTGAAGTCCATCTACAGCCTACACGTATTCTAGCTTTAGAAGCAATAGCCACCTGTTCCGTTTTCCCTATCTGAAGGTCTGTTTCCTTATTATTACATACCTCAACAAAGCAAGAAAACTTCGTCAAGTCTAAATTTGTGATGGGACTCCAAAAATCCCTGAGGCCTAGCTCAAAATTATATCAACTAATGGATCAATATGCCAAGAACAGGCCTAGAATTTTGATTTTGATTTTATTTATTCACCCAGCATTTGTGAGGGATAGAAAAATTGTTGGTCTTAATCATTTGAACTGTGAAGAAGATTATTGAATTGAGAAGAGATGGGGAATACTTGGTATTTTTACTGAAGCAGTGAATGGGCAGAATTTGAAGATATTTTAATCTTGTCCTAACTCTGAGGTTTCATGATCTTAGAGAAGAAACATATGACTCAGCCAAAAACAAAATAGAAAAAACAAAGTGGCAAGAAACTCTTTGAGATTGCAGTTAGCTTAAAGCATATTGGTTTTCTAGTTCTTAAAACTAGTTATCTCTGAAAAACAAAAAGAAAAAACACTGTAATCTCTCTAAGGATAATGTGACAAATCAACTTTCTAAAGTTTCTTAATATTATGCTTTCCTACAGATTATATGCTGAAAACAGAAGGTAGGAAACCTCTCACATATTACTTTTAATAGAGTGCTTATCTTTAGTATGCTCATGGTTTTAATTGTCACTAAAATTTTATCTCTTGTTAGGTTAACTCTTAATATTATGATTCAGACAGCTATCAAGTTGCTATCAAAATTTGAAACACTCTTACTAAATTCATTTTTAGACTATGTATCTCATCGAAAGGATAAAGTAAATCATATAAAGTATATGCATAAAAAGAATTGTCCAAAATTTAAGCAATATTGTATTTATGCTTTAGCATTTGTCCTGAAAGAATTCTAAAGAATCATTTTTTTTCCTGTGATACTCCAGAAAGAAATTTAGACACTTTTTTTCATGTCTATGTTACAAGTTGATTGTATGCAAATCTCACTTGAAAGGTGATATACGGCAGGAATGTGGCTCATTCATCCACATTATAGGTTTTATTCTTGTTACCTTGAAACAATTACAGGCTAGCTTTTATTACTAAGCTTGGAGGCTTCATTTCCTCAGGGTGGTGTTCATTCAGACTCACAAATGCTGCTTAAGTTGTGGGCACCTCATTAGAAATGCAGAATCTTGAGTCATGCCAAATTAGAATCTGAATTTTAGCAAGATTTCCAGGTGATTCACCTCTAGTTTGAGAAGTTCTGCACTGAGAGTTTTCTTGGGTTGAATTTATTTCTACCCATGACCCTGAGAAGAAGCATTTCATTTCCTTCTTGAAGCATGACGGGAGAATTCTCAGTTTCGCATATCAGAAACAGAGCTGTCCTTTATGATCGCGGTCTGTCTGTCACATGCAGTGGTCCTGTGCCTGGACATCCTCCCCATGTAGGCACTGAAGCCTTAGTGTCTGTACTCTTGTGAGCCCCTTTACTTTGCTAAATAAAAAAATCTGGCTTTGTTTCTCCCTTCGCTTCTGATAGCTTTCTATATATCAACATTTCCTAAGTGTTTTAAAAGGGACATTTTGTTTTTTAGAATATACATGTGTTTGGAAAGGAGAGAGATCCTTTCCCGCTCTCTTAGACTGCTCTATTAATAGGAAATCTTGATTTTAAGGGACTTCAGCTCAGTGAAACTGTAGGAATTAGGAAGAGTAAGCAAGAGATATTAGAAGGACCATAGCTATTAATTTTTATAAAATAATATGGTAATATAGGTTTGATAATGGCTGTTAGTAAAATTAAAGTGCATAGAAATACTGTAAAATTAACAGAGGAAAAAGGGAGGAAGAGGAAATGAAGAAAAATTTGACTGAGCTGACAAAATTAATGAAAGGTAAAGAAAGGACACAATGATAAAATATGTTATATAATAAATGTGTTAAACAATAAATATGATGGAGTGAAAATAACTTGGGTGTTGGTTATATCAGGAAATTTGCATATATTTCTATAGCAAATAAACAAAGTGGTATAAAAAACATAACATTGAATATTTTGTTATTTTTAAGAACAGAGGAGGGTTGAAAATATTAAAAATGGATAAAAATATAACAGACTAATGTAAAATTTAAAATGAAGGAAGGAAAAAATTCAGACAAAGAAGATTCAAGATTAAAATCATTGAAGAGGGCTGCTGAAGTAGAGTTTAGCTAGGCCTTTGGTTTGTTTTGACTGAAGGATGATAAACCTGGGAAACTGATTTTTGCTCTACTTATCTCTCCCCAAACACTGAAGGATATGCTAAAGCTGTTTTGCACCAGTTTCTTGTATCTGATGAGCAGGCCGGAAAGGAGCCAGGTTTTCTAACCCTGGGTGGCCATGGTAAAGGGAAACTTCTTTCTTAAAGACAGAAGAATACTTACTCCATGAAAGTGATACTCATAGAAACCATATGTCTCTGTAGGGACGTAAGGACACTGGGGATTGAGGGAATGCTATGGTTCCTCCTGCTTCGTCTACCTCCCTCCATAAATTATCTTATTCTTTGTCAAAAAGGTACTTTAAACTTTCTCATTTTGTCTCATGGGGTCCTTTAGTCAATGCATCTCATTTGCATTAAAAAGGGATATAAGAAAATAAACTGATATTAACTAATTACCAACTATTTTTATTCTATCAAGTAATATAAAGGAAATAAACTAAAGTTAAAAAATAATATTATTAAAAAATTATCACTTAATTACAAATACAACCCAGTAAGATGTGGTACATGAGAAATGAAAACATATACATCATCAGTTCAGTTCAGTCCCTCAGTCATGTCGGACTCCTTGCGACCCCATGAATTGCACCATGCCAGGCCTCCCTGTCCATCACCAACTCCCGAGTTCACTCAGACTCACGTCCATCGAGTCCGTGATGCCATCCAGCCATCTCATCCTCTGTCGTCCCCTTCTCCTTCTGCCCCCAGTCCCTCCCAGCATCAGAGTCTTTTCCAATGAGTCAACTCTTCGCATGAGGTGGCCAAAGTACTGGAGTTTCAGCATCATTCCCTCCAAAGAAATCCCAGGGCTGATCTCCTTCAGAGATACCAAGGGAACATTTCATGCAAAGATGGGCTCGATAAAGGACAGAAATGGTCTGGACCTAACAGAAGCAGAAGATATTAAGAAGAGGTGCCAAGAATACACAGAAGAACTGTACGAAAAAGATCTTCATGACACAGATAATCACGATGGTGTGATCACTAATCTAGACATCCTGGAATGTGAAGTCAAATGGGCTTTGGAAAGCATCGCTACGAACAAAGCTAGTGGAGGTGATGGAATTCCAGTTGAGCTGTTTCAAATCCTGAAAGATGATGCTGTGAAAGTGCTGCACTCAATATGCCAGAAAATTTGGAAAACTCAGCAGTGGCCACAGGACTGGAAAAGGTCAGTCTTCATTCCAATTCCAAAGAAAGGAATTTGAGCCAAAGAATTGCTCAAACTGCCGCACAATTGCACTCATCACATATGCTAGTAAAGTAATGCTCAAAATTCTCCAAGCCAGATTTCAACAATACATGAACCGTGAACTTCCTGATGTTCAAGCTGGTTTTAGAAAAGGCAGAGAAACCAGAGATCAAATTGCCAACATCCGCTGGATCA
>SJYX01007522.1:130723-330565 GCA_006410675.1 Oreotragus oreotragus
ATGAAATGTTCTCTTGGTATCTCTAATTTTCTTGAAAAGATCTCTAGTCTTTCCCATTCTATTGTTTTCCTCTATTTCTTTTTTTTTTTTTTTACTTGATATATTTATTTATTTATTTACTTATTTATTTATTTTGTATTTATTTATTTTCCTCTATTTCTTTGCATTGATCACTGAGAAAGGCTTTCTTATCTCTCCTTGCTATTCTTTGGAACTCTGCATTCAGATACTTATATCTTTCCTTTTCTCCTTTGCTTTTCACTTCCATTCTTTTCACAGCTATTTGTAAGGCCTCCTCAGACAGCCATTTTGCTTTTTTGCATTTCTTTTTCTTGGGTATGGTCTTGATCCCTGTCTCTTGCACAATGTCACGAAACTTCATCCATAGTTTTTCACGCACTCTGTCTATCGGATCTAATCCCTTGAATCTTCTTACTTCCACTGTGTAATCATAAGGGATTTGTTTTAGGTCATACCTGAACGGTCTAGTGGTTTTCCCTACTTTTTTCAATTTAAGTCTGAATTTGGCAATAAGGAATTCATGATTTGAGCCATACTCAGCTCCTGTTCTTGTTTTTGCTGACTGTATAGGGCTTCTCCATCGTTGGCTGCAAAAATACAATCAATCTGATTTCGGTATTGACCATCTGGTGATGTCCATGTGTAGAGTCTTCTTTTGTGTTGTTGGAAGAGGGTGTTTGCTATGACCAGTGCTTTCTCTTGGCAAAACTCTGTTAGCTTTTGCCCTCCTTTAGGTGTATGTATGTATGTATGTATGTATGTGTGTATATATACATATATATATATTTTTTAAACTACAAGAACTTATTGTAGAACACAGGGAATATAGCTAATGGTTTTTAACAACCAGTGGAGTATAACCTTTAAAAATCATAAATCACTATATTGTACAACTGGACATGGAACAACAGACTGGTTTCAAATAGGAAAAAGAGTACATCAAGGCGGTATATTGTCACCCTGCTTATTTAACTTATATGCAGAATACATTATGAGAAACGCTGGACTGGAAGAAACACAAGCTGGAATCAAGATTGCCGGGAGAAATATCAATCACCTCAGATATGCAGATGACACCACCCTTATGGCAGAAAATGAAGAGGAACTAAAAAGCCTCTTGATGAAAGTGAAAGAGGAGAGTGAAAAAGTTGGCTTGAAGCTCAACATTCAGAAAACGAAGATCATGGCATCTGGTCCCATCACTTCATGGCAAATAGATGGGGAAACAGTGGAAACAGTGTCAGACTTTATTTTTGGGGGCTCCAAAATCACTGCAGATGGTGACTGCAGCCATGAAATTAAAAGACCCTTACTCCTTGGAAGAAAAGCTATGACCAACCTAGATAGCATATTCAAAAGCAGAGACATTACTTTGCCGACTAAGGTCCATCTAGTCAAGGCTATGGTTTTTCCTGTGGTCATGTATTGATGTGAAACTTGGACTGTGAAGAAAGCTGAGCACTGAAGAATTGATGTTTTTGAACTGTAGTGTTGGAGAAGACTCTTGAGTCCCTTGGACTACAGGGAGATCCAACCAGTCCATTCTAAAGGCGATCAGCCCTGGGATTTCTTTGAAGGAAATGATGCTGAAGCTGAAACTCTAGTACTTTGGCCACCTCATGTGAAGAGTTGACTCATTGGAAAAGACTCTGATGCTGGGAGGGATTGGGGGCAGGAGAAGAAGGAGATGACAGAGGATGAGATGGCTGGATGGCATCACTGACTCGATGGACACGAGTCTGAGTGAACTCCGGTAATTGATGATGGACAGGGAGGCCTGGCGTGCTACAATTCATGGGGTCGCAAAGAGTCATACATGACTGAGCGACTGAACTGAACTGATGGGACCAGATGTCATGATCTTAGTTTTCTGAATGTTGAGCTTTAAGCCAACCTTTTCACTCTCCTCTTACACTTTCATCAAGAGGCTCTTTAGTTCTTCATCTCTTTCTGCCATAAGGGTGGTGTCATCTGCATATCTGAGGTTATTGTTATTTCTCCTGGTAATCTTGATTCCAGCTTGTGCTCATCCGGTCCAACATTTGTCATGAGGTACTCTGCATTAAGTTAAATAATCAGGGTGACAATATACAGCCTTGATGTACTCCTTTCCTGATTTAGAACCAGTTTGTTGTTCCATGTCCAGTTCTAACTGTTGCTTCTTGACCCGCATGCAAATTTCTCAGGAATCAGGTCAGGTGGTCTGGTATTTCCATCTCCTTAAGAATTTTCTATAGTGTTTTGTGATCCACACAGTCAAAGACTTTGTCTATCTGTTTTTAATTTTTTGGGGGAATTGCCATACTGTTTTCCAGTGGCTGAATCATTTGTCTTCTTACCAGCAGTTCACAAGAGTTACAATTTCTCCATATCCTCCCCAGCACCTGTTACTTTCTGTTTCAAAATAATGACCCCCCTGATGGATGTAAAGTGGTATCTCACTGTGGTTTTGACTTGCATTTCCCTTTTGATCAGTGATGTTGAGCATTTTTTCGTGTGCTAATTCATCATCTGTATTTTTTTGAAGAAATTTTTGGTCAAACTTTGCCCATTAAAAACAAACAAACAAACTGTGTTTTATGTAGGACTAGCATCTTAACATTACTGGGACTCTTTAGTCTATTTTAATCATCTCCATCACTTGTATGATATCATATCTCGCTTGCTGCTAATAGCAGTGGGGTTATGGAGGAAGGAAATAAAAGACAAATACTGAAATAAAAATATTTTAAAATGTGTTTTTAGAATATTAAATTCACTGGAAAAGCAAAAAAGCAATTCTATTTGGGAAGAAATGCTATTTTAGTCACTTAAGAAGTATATATTTAGTAATTTCTATATGTTAGGTATTATTTTAGACACTGGAAGGTGTATTTGAGCATAAACAGAAATGTTTAGTGAAAACATGATTGGCTATTGGGTAGCAGGAGAGAGTAGCACACTTTTAAAGTATTGTATGTTTATCTTCTATGCAATTGCATAATGTGATATATATACATTGGTGTAAATAATAAACCCCAAGGCATTTTTCCCAGTCAAAACTTCAATGAGTATTTATGATCTGTTTTATTTAGACTACATGAGTGAAGTACTACTTGATTCAAGAGAAAGAAAAAGTATGACATTGTTTTATATAGAAAAAAATTCATATGTTTCTCATGAGAACTTGCCCTTTGAATTTTCTAAATACTTCTATGCTGGGGCATTCAGAGTAAATTAAGATATGTTCAGGAAAGAGTTCATTTCTTCATCTTAAATGTTTGTAAATACTACCAGCATATCAGAGAGAAAATCACAGTTGGGTAAAATAACAGAAAAAAAGTCATGAAAAAGCCACATATGGACAGTTATTTTCATGCATTCATATTTTTCTATATCCATTTCAGTATTTCCACCATGTTTTCTTCCTTGCTAGTGTTCTGTGCCTGTAAGGGTATAGATTAGAATGCAACTAGAGAGTTACTTTGCTGATGATGGCAGTTTTTCTCTTAGGAGAAACACACAAAAAAGATTTTAAAAAAATATTTGTGTCTTTACATTCTGGACTCCTTATGGTATAATCAGTATGGAGGCACAAAACATCTCAATAAGGCAAAGTTAAAAGAAAAATTATCCATGTTGTCTGATTATCTACATGCAATAGATGAATGTCACTCTTGATATTAAATATAATAATGTCTAGAGATTCCAAATACATCAGGCACATAAGACAAATCATGCCTAACTGTCATCTCAGAAAACTGTCCTTCCTCTTTATACTATTTCTTTTCCAGTCTCTTTTTAGGACATTTAGTTTGGTTAATAAGCTTGAGTTTATTCCTAGTTCGTCAAGCTTGAGTTCATTCCTAGATTTTGAACCCTCTTTATCAAGTTATTTAACTCCTTTCCAACTATCTCCTTATTTTGGGACTGCTGCTGGTGCTGCTAAGTCAATTCAGTCGTGTCCGACTCTGTGTGACCCCATAGACGGCAACCCACCAGGCTCTCTCGTCCCTGGGATTCTCCAGGCAAGAACACTGGAGTGGGTTGCCATTTCCTTCTCCAATGCATGAAAGTGAAAAGTGAAAGTGAAGTTGCTCAGTCGTGTCCGATTCTTAGCAACCCCATGGACTACAGCCTACCAGGCTCCTCCATCCGTGGGATTTTCCAGGCAAGAGTACTGGAGTGGGGTGCCATTAACTGCTTAACTGTGGGGCTGATGTAAAAAGCTATGTGAATGGCTGTGTGTTTTTTAAATCCATATGTGACTACTGGAAAAACCATAGCCTTGACTAGACAGACCTTAGTCTTCAAAGTAATGTCTCTGCTTTTGAATATANCTCATTGGAAAAGACTCTGATGCTGGGAGGGATTGGGGGCAGGAGGAGAAGGGGACGACAGAGGATGACATGGCTGGATGGCATCACGGACTCGATGGACGTGAGTCTGAGTGAACTCTGGGAGTTGGTGATGGACAGGGAGGCCTGGCGTGCTGCGATTCGTGGGGTCACAAAGAGTTGGACACGACTGAGTGACTGAACTGAACTGAACTGAATATGTTGATGGAACTGCACATTAAATGAATCATGTTGGTGTACGGTCATATTCATTCTGTAGACAATCAAATACTAAAGGGGAATGTTATTCAGTCAGAGTCTAATTAAGAAAAGTTAGTAAAACACCTTACTGAGTAAGAAAAAGGCCACATCATTGCAACTGCTGCTTCAAAATCAGCTGTACCAAGCAAAGAGCTTTGCTGCAGGGCATCTCTACCTCAAGTTCTCTTAAGACCTTGGTGGGATTTAGTTTTACTCTTCCAAGCATTTCCTCTTCACAAAATTTTCTTTAGAGGAAAGGATAGATGGTGTCGTGTTGAGAGAAAGAGGCATTTTGGGAATTGGTAAGCCTATTTTTGAGAGTATGATTGGTCCACTTTAGAAGTTAGGGCTTTTTTAAAGTCACAAGCATTTGGTTTCCATGAAGTTCAGAGAACTTTCCCTCATATGGCACAGCTCTCTTTTGTAAGGGAAAACTGTGTTTCTTTCAGTATCTATCATAAGAGCTTCAGAGAAACTTCTGATTTGATCCAATTACATATATGTGCTTAATTATTTCTGAAGCCTGGTAAAGTATTCTAATTACTTTTTAGCATGTATCGGAACAGTAGTCAATAAACAAGAAAAGAGGATGAGTGATCTTAAGTAACTACTAGTTCTGTATGTACATCAGATTCAAGTCTATTGTGAATTAAAATTTCCAAATTGGTCACCATGCTCTTAGGTAAGGGGCAATAAAAAAAATCACCTTGCAAATTGAATTAATGTGAAATATTCAAATGCTTTACCTTTCTTCTTAACTTTTTCTAGGTTCCCAAATACTTCTATACTTCTCGGTCAATATAGTGACTCATTTAGTTGTTCATTGTTTCATGACAAATAGATGGAGAAACAGTGGAAACAGTGGCTGACTTTATTTTTCTGGGCTCCAAAATCATTGCAGATGGTGATTGCAGCCATGAAATTAAAAGACGCTTACTCCTTGGAAGGAAAGTTATGACAAACCTTGTGATTGCACCCCACTCCAGTACTCTCGCCTGGAAAATCCCATGGATGGAGGAGCCTGGTAGGCTGCAGTCCATGGGATCATGAAGAGCTGGACACGACTGAGCGACTTCCCTTTCACTTTTCACTTTCATGCATCGGAGAAGGAAATGGCAACCCAGTCCAGTGTTCTTGCCTGGAGAATCCCAGGGACAGTGGAGCCTGGTGGACTGCCGTCTATGGGGTCACACAGAGTCGGACACGATCGAAGTGACTTAACAGCAGCAGACAGCATATTAAAAAGCAGAGACATTACTTTGCCAACAAAGATCTGTCTAGTCAAGGCTTGGTTTTTCCAGTAGTCATGTGTGGATGTGAGAATTGTACTATAAAGAAAGCTGAGCACCAAAGAATTGATGCTTTTGAACTGTGGTGTTGGAGAAGACTCTTGAGAGTCCCTTGGACTGAAAGGAAGTCCAACCAGTCCATCCTAAAGGCGATCAATACTGGGTGTTCATTGGTAGGACTGATGTTGAAGCCGAAACTCCAATACTTTGGCCACCTGATGTGAAGAGCTGACTCATTTGAAAAGACCCTGATGCTGGGAAAGATTGAGGGCAGGATGAGAAGGGGACAACAGAGGATGGGATGGTTGGATGGCATCACTGACTCAATGGACATGGGTTTGGGTGGACTCTGGGAGTTGGTGATGGATAGGGAGGCCTGGCGTGATGCAGTTCATGGGGTTGCAAAGAGTCGGACACAACTGAGCGACGGAACTGAACTGTTCCTTCAAAAATATTGAAATACTCAATTTTCACTCTGTAATAGGGACTGCCCTAGAAGTGAACCAGATAAAGTACAGCACCTGACTTCATGGAGCTTAAGTTTCTATTACTCTAAATATAACAGAACAAGTTTCTCAATACTTTCCTAAAAGCTGGAAGTCATCCACATTTTTTTATACCACTGTGACCCAATTAATCCAAGTTAATGACTTCACCAGACAATAATGACTCTGATTTAGAAGGAGATGGTCCCTGATCACAGTGTTTTAATTATCAAGCCACAACTGTGCAGAAAATATATATTTTAAAATGAAGACAAATGGATTTCAATTATAATACAAGCTGCTTTGTTAGTAATTAAGAAAGGATATTGATTAGGATATATAGTTAATACTGTAATTTTGTTATTTTTAAAATTTGAATATGTTCTTGGTTCTAAGTATCATATGGAAACAGAAAGATTTTTTCTATATTTTTCCCGGTTGAAGGAGCTAATAGTGTACAAGCCACTCTGCTGAAAAGTAAGAGGATTTTTTTTGTCAACATATATTTCTAAAATAATTTTATAACATTAATTAGACAGAATGATGCCCTCAAAAATGTCCACATATGAATTTGTTATTTTGCATGGCAGAAGAGACTTTGCAGATGTGATTAAGGTTAAGAATCTATGGATGGAATATTATCTTTGATTATGTGGATGGGCTCCATCTAACCATGAATCCTTAAAAGTGGAGCACCTTTCCCAGCTGTGGTCAGAGAGAATATGAGCCTAGAAGAAGGCACAGAGAGATGTCACATTGCTGACCATGAAGATGGATGAAGGGGCCACGAAGCAAGGAATGCAGGCAGCTGTAGAAACTACAAACAAGGAAACAGAGCCTCATGATAAATTATACCCTCTCTCTTCTTCTCCCTATATATGTGTGTGTGTGTTTGTATGTGTGTACACTTTAAACACACACATACACACATCCTATTGGTTCTTGTTCACCAAAGAACCTTGATTGATACAGATGGGGTGAAAAACTGTGATGACCATTTCTCTTCTTAATTGCTAGTAATTGCTTGGTCTCTTGGTCATGAAAACCTTACTCCTCGTGGGCCCACTCAACATCTAGAGCTAGTTAAAGCCTATACCAGTGAGAATTATGATACATTTCCAATGGATAAATGAATTCTTCAACAAAAAAAATATTTCAGAGTCCTTTCACAGTGATGACCATAAACAGTTTATTTCAATGTAGCACTTACAGAAAGAGGAATAACTTGGTATAGTCAGCCATGAAAATTTTGATCATGACACTCTTTTCCTGTTTTAATACCATGTCCAAAAGCACATTTAAAACATAAAAGCTTTAATAATGATATATACAGATCAATTTCACAATTGACAAATAATTTCAAGGCAAAATAGCAATATAATAAATTAGCATTTTGAAATGTCAAGTATGGTTTAATTAGTAGCCCTGGTTTCACATATATTATATTTCCCAATATTTTTATATTAATTACAGTTTGCAGTAGATAAAACAGATATTTCTAGTAATTATAAATTGAAGAGAATAAGGTCAGCAAGATTTAAAGGTTGACCAAGTGTATGACTTCCCTGGTGGCTCAGATGATAAAGCATCTGCCTACAGTCTGGGAGACCCGGATTTGATCCCTGGGTCGGGAAGATCCCCTGGAGAAGGAAATGGCAACCCACTCCAGCACTCTTGCCTGGAAAATCCCATGAATGGAGGAGCCTGGTGGGNAAGATTTAAAGGTTGACCAAGTGTATGACTTCCCTGGTGGCTCAGATGATAAAGCATCTGCCTACAGTCTGGGAGACCCGGATTTGATCCCTGGGTCGGGAAGATCCCCTGGAGAAGGAAATGGCAACCCACTCCAGCACTCTTGCCTGGAAAATCCCATGAATGGAGGAGCCTGGTGGGCTACAGTCCATGGGGTCATAAAGAGTCGGACACAACTGAGCGACTTCACTTTCTTTTTCTTTCTAAGTGTATGCAACTACTTATAGAGGCATGGCTGGGTTTGGAAACAAGAGCTTTCTGATTTCTAATATAGTTCTCTTTTTTTATATTACTGTGATGCTCTTTGTGATTAAATGATAGATATTTCAAGAGTAGCACTCTACAATCCAAGGAAGGATAGTGGAATAACAAATGAGCGTTTTCCTGTTAGGTCTCCATTTTACAAACATAATTCTACCTCAGAGCACTATGGTAATGAATTGACCCACGAGATACCTTTCATTAGATATCTACCAAGCATAAGAGCCAACTAACCCTCTGTGAAGAGTAAATCCTCTTAGAAGATGAGATATGTTGTCCTCACACATCCATGAAAGAATAAAGAAGCCCTTTTGTATTATATCAATGATTTTGAAGATACATTAGAACTATACATCATGTGAAGCCTGCCTCCAAAGCAGCCCAACAGTAGGGTTCATGACATTAATACTCCATTTGTTTCCAATTGCAGAATAGCTAACAATGTGTTAGGATGGTGTTACATATGTATACAAGCCCGTGGCAGCAAACCAGCAGCAAACCACATCTGCTGCTGCTAAGTCACTTCAGCTGTGTCCAACTCTGTACAACCCCATAGACGACAGCCCACCAGGCTCCCCGTCCCTGGGATTCTTCAGGCAAGAACACTGGAGTGGGTTGCCATTTCCTTCTCTCATTGGAAAAGACTCTGATGCTGGGAGGGATTGGGGGCAGGAGGAGAAGGGGACGACAGAGGATGACATGGCTGGATGGCATCACGGACTCGATGGACGTGAGTCTGAGTGAACTCTGGGAGTTGGTGATGGACAGGGAGGCCTGGCGTGCTGCGATTCGTGGGGTCACAAAGAGTTGGACACGACTGAGTGACTGAACTGAACTGAACTGAATATGTTGATGGAACTGCACATTAAATGAATCATGTTGGTGTACGGTCATATTCATTCTGTAGACAATCAAATACTAAAGGGGAATGTTATTCAGTCAGAGTCTAATTAAGAAAAGTTAGTAAAACACCTTACTGAGTAAGAAAAAGGCCACATCATTGCAACTGCTGCTTCAAAATCAGCTGTACCAAGCAAAGAGCTTTGCTGCAGGGCATCTCTACCTCAAGTTCTCTTAAGACCTTGGTGGGATTTAGTTTTACTCTTCCAAGCATTTCCTCTTCACAAAATTTTCTTTAGAGGAAAGGATAGATGGTGTCGTGTTGAGAGAAAGAGGCATTTTGGGAATTGGTAAGCCTATTTTTGAGAGTATGATTGGTCCACTTTAGAAGTTAGGGCTTTTTTAAAGTCACAAGCATTTGGTTTCCATGAAGTTCAGAGAACTTTCCCTCATATGGCACAGCTCTCTTTTGTAAGGGAAAACTGTGTTTCTTTCAGTATCTATCATAAGAGCTTCAGAGAAACTTCTGATTTGATCCAATTACATATATGTGCTTAATTATTTCTGAAGCCTGGTAAAGTATTCTAATTACTTTTTAGCATGTATCGGAACAGTAGTCAATAAACAAGAAAAGAGGATGAGTGATCTTAAGTAACTACTAGTTCTGTATGTACATCAGATTCAAGTCTATTGTGAATTAAAATTTCCAAATTGGTCACCATGCTCTTAGGTAAGGGGCAATAAAAAAAATCACCTTGCAAATTGAATTAATGTGAAATATTCAAATGCTTTACCTTTCTTCTTAACTTTTTCTAGGTTCCCAAATACTTCTATACTTCTCGGTCAATATAGTGACTCATTTAGTTGTTCATTGTTTCATGACAAATAGATGGAGAAACAGTGGAAACAGTGGCTGACTTTATTTTTCTGGGCTCCAAAATCATTGCAGATGGTGATTGCAGCCATGAAATTAAAAGACGCTTACTCCTTGGAAGGAAAGTTATGACAAACCTTGTGATTGCACCCCACTCCAGTACTCTCGCCTGGAAAATCCCATGGATGGAGGAGCCTGGTAGGCTGCAGTCCATGGGATCATGAAGAGCTGGACACGACTGAGCGACTTCCCTTTCACTTTTCACTTTCATGCATCGGAGAAGGAAATGGCAACCCAGTCCAGTGTTCTTGCCTGGAGAATCCCAGGGACAGTGGAGCCTGGTGGACTGCCGTCTATGGGGTCACACAGAGTCGGACACGATCGAAGTGACTTAACAGCAGCAGACAGCATATTAAAAAGCAGAGACATTACTTTGCCAACAAAGATCTGTCTAGTCAAGGCTTGGTTTTTCCAGTAGTCATGTGTGGATGTGAGAATTGTACTATAAAGAAAGCTGAGCACCAAAGAATTGATGCTTTTGAACTGTGGTGTTGGAGAAGACTCTTGAGAGTCCCTTGGACTGAAAGGAAGTCCAACCAGTCCATCCTAAAGGCGATCAATACTGGGTGTTCATTGGTAGGACTGATGTTGAAGCCGAAACTCCAATACTTTGGCCACCTGATGTGAAGAGCTGACTCATTTGAAAAGACCCTGATGCTGGGAAAGATTGAGGGCAGGATGAGAAGGGGACAACAGAGGATGGGATGGTTGGATGGCATCACTGACTCAATGGACATGGGTTTGGGTGGACTCTGGGAGTTGGTGATGGATAGGGAGGCCTGGCGTGATGCAGTTCATGGGGTTGCAAAGAGTCGGACACAACTGAGCGACGGAACTGAACTGTTCCTTCAAAAATATTGAAATACTCAATTTTCACTCTGTAATAGGGACTGCCCTAGAAGTGAACCAGATAAAGTACAGCACCTGACTTCATGGAGCTTAAGTTTCTATTACTCTAAATATAACAGAACAAGTTTCTCAATACTTTCCTAAAAGCTGGAAGTCATCCACATTTTTTTATACCACTGTGACCCAATTAATCCAAGTTAATGACTTCACCAGACAATAATGACTCTGATTTAGAAGGAGATGGTCCCTGATCACAGTGTTTTAATTATCAAGCCACAACTGTGCAGAAAATATATATTTTAAAATGAAGACAAATGGATTTCAATTATAATACAAGCTGCTTTGTTAGTAATTAAGAAAGGATATTGATTAGGATATATAGTTAATACTGTAATTTTGTTATTTTTAAAATTTGAATATGTTCTTGGTTCTAAGTATCATATGGAAACAGAAAGATTTTTTCTATATTTTTCCCGGTTGAAGGAGCTAATAGTGTACAAGCCACTCTGCTGAAAAGTAAGAGGATTTTTTTTGTCAACATATATTTCTAAAATAATTTTATAACATTAATTAGACAGAATGATGCCCTCAAAAATGTCCACATATGAATTTGTTATTTTGCATGGCAGAAGAGACTTTGCAGATGTGATTAAGGTTAAGAATCTATGGATGGAATATTATCTTTGATTATGTGGATGGGCTCCATCTAACCATGAATCCTTAAAAGTGGAGCACCTTTCCCAGCTGTGGTCAGAGAGAATATGAGCCTAGAAGAAGGCACAGAGAGATGTCACATTGCTGACCATGAAGATGGATGAAGGGGCCACGAAGCAAGGAATGCAGGCAGCTGTAGAAACTACAAACAAGGAAACAGAGCCTCATGATAAATTATACTCTCTCTCTTCTTCTCCCTATATATGTGTGTGTGTGTTTGTATGTGTGTACACTTTAAACACACACATACACACATCCTATTGGTTCTTGTTCACCAAAGAACCTTGATTGATACAGATGGGGTGAAAAACTGTGATGACCATTTCTCTTCTTAATTGCTAGTAATTGCTTGGTCTCTTGGTCATAAAAACCTTACTCCTCGTGGGCCCACTCAACATCTAGAGCTAGTTAAAGCTTATACCAGTGAGAATTATGATACATTTCCAATGGATAAATGAATTCTTCAAAAAAAAAATATTTCAGAGTCCTTTCACAGTGATGACCATAAACAGTTTATTTCAATGTAGCACTTACAGAAAGAGGAATAACTTGGTATAGTCAGCCATGAAAATTTTGATCATGACACTCTTTTCCTGTTTTAATACCATGTCCAAAAGCACATTTAAAACATAAAAGCTTTAATAATGATATATACAGATCAATTTCACAATTGACAAATAATTTCAAGGCAAAATAGCAATATAATAAATTAGCATTTTGAAATGTCAAGTATGGTTTAATTAGTAGCCCTGGTTTCACATATATTATATTTCCCAATATTTTTATATTAATTACAGTTTGCAGTAGATAAAACAGATATTTCTAGTAATTATAAATTGAAGAGAATAAGGTCAGCAAGATTTAAAGGTTGACCAAGTGTATGACTTCCCTGGTGGCTCAGATGATAAAGCATCTGCCTACAGTCTGGGAGACCCGGATTTGATCCCTGGGTCGGGAAGATCCCCTGGAGAAGGAAATGGCAACCCACTCCAGCACTCTTGCCTGGAAAATCCCATGAATGGAGGAGCCTGGTGGGCTACAGTCCATGGGGTCATAAAGAGTCGGACACAACTGAGCGACTTCACTTTCTTTTTCTTTCTAAGTGTATGCAACTACTTATAGAGGCATGGCTGGGTTTGGAAACAAGAGCTTTCTGATTTCTAATATAGTTCTCTTTTTTTATATTACTGTGATGCTCTTTGTGATTAAATGATAGATATTTCAAGAGTAGCACTCTACAATCCAAGGAAGGATAGTGGAATAACAAATGAGCGTTTTCCTGTTAGGTCTCCATTTTACAAACATAATTCTACCTCAGAGCACTATGGTAATGAATTGACCCACGAGATACCTTTCATTAGATATCTACCAAGCATAAGAGCCAACTAACCCTCTGTGAAGAGTAAATCCTCTTAGAAGATGAGATATGTTGTCCTCACACATCCATGAAAGAATAAAGAAGCCCTTTTGTATTATATCAATGATTTTGAAGATACATTAGAACTATACATCATGTGAAGCCTGCCTCCAAAGCAGCCCAACAGTAGGGTTCATGACATTAATATTCCATTTGTTTCCAATTGCAGAATAGCTAACAATGTGTTAGGATGGTGTTACATATGTATACAAGCCCGTGGCAGCAAACCAGCAGCAAACCACATCTGCTGCTGCTAAGTCACTTCAGCTGTGTCCAACTCTGTACAACCCCATAGACGACAGCCCACCAGGCTCCCCGTCCCTGGGATTCTTCAGGCAAGAACACTGGAGTGGGTTGCCATTTCCTTCTCCAATGCATAAAAGTGAAAAGTGGAATGAAGTCGCTCAGTTGTGTCCGACTCTTAGAGACTCCATGGACTGCAGCCCACCGGGCTCCTCCATCCATGGAATTTTCCAGGCAAGAGTACTGGAGTGGGGTGCCATTGCCTTCTCTGAAACCACACCTAATCCAGTCTAATTTTAGATCTCTGAAGTCTTATCCATGGCCTTTTAGAAAATGTCCCCAAATCAGGATGCAATGTAAGGAGAGAAAACAAGAGCGTATGATACAGTGTTTTAGCTTCTAAAAAATTGGAAACCACAGCTGTGAGTTTATGAGCTGAGATGGATTCACTATGGAATAGCATTCTAGACAATTTAGATTTTTCTTATCTCTTCCCATTTTAAATTGTTTTGCCCTTGGAGAATACATAATTCTATGGCAGAAACTTCACTGATCTGTTCCACAACCAAAGGAGGAATATTTTCTTTGCTATTAAGGAAATACTCAGTTCAGTTCAGTTCAGTTCAGTCGCTCAGTCGTGTCCGACTCTTTGTGACCCCGTGAATCACAGCACGCCAGGCCTCCCTATCCATCACCATCTCCCGGAATTCACTCAAACTCACCTTCATCAAGTCAGTGATGCCATCCAGCCATCTCATCCTCTGTCATCCCCCCTTCCTCCTGACCCAAATCCCTCCCAGCATCAGAGTCTTTTCCAATGAGTCAACTCTTCTCATGAGGTGGCCAAAGTACTGGAGTTTCAGCTTTAGCCTTATTCCTTCCAAAAAACATCCAGGGCTGATCGCCTTTAGAATGGACTGGTTGGATCTCCTTGCAGTCCAAGGGACTCTCAAGAGTCTTCTCCAACACCACAGTTCAAAAGCATCAATACTTCAGCGCTCAGCTTTCTTTATAGTCCAACTCTCACATCCATACATGACCACTGGAAAAACCATAACCTTGACTAGACGAACCTTTGTTGGCAAAATAATGTCTCTGCTTTTGAATATGCTATCTAGGTTGGTCATAACTTTTCTTCCAAGGAGTAAGCGTCTTTTAATTTCATGGCTGCAGTCACCATCTGCAGTGATTTTGGAAATGCTAGGTCATGCCAAACTACTTTAGTTTCATTTCTTTAGGTTTTCTAACTGGGTTCCCTTAAATCAGGGATCTACATTATATACTTAGGTTGTCATATATATTTTGAAATTGCAAACAACGCTGTTAATATTTCAAATAGCTAGTTTAGTAGTACAGGAATTTATGCTGACATTAAAAGCCATCCTGAATTGCTGCTAGGGATATTTTAAGAATCTCTCTGTTACTAATGTGACAAATGATGACTTTAATGGCATCATAAACCAGAAATATGAAAGCATTAATAAAAAAACTGCTTCATAAAAGAGTTATCAAGTAACTATCAGTTAAGCTGTTTAGACGTGATGAAAGTTCAATCTAAACACACTGGACCACTTCAGATACACTGAACTAGCAATATTATAAAATGTGGAGGTAATGAATATTATTGCTTCAGAAATTGTCTTTGCTAATCTTACTCTGAATAAATTGTGTTGGTTAGGGAAATCCTTATGCCTTATGAGACCAATTCACATTTAAAAGCCATTTTATTATTATGAAGCATTTGTTCAATCCTTTGCCCAGACATATAGTTCCCATGCAGAAACTACATCACTTACTTTGGCTTAAATATTGAAATAGTGCACTTATATTCTCCTATATTTTAAAGATATGGTGCTCTGCAGTAAAGGGTATCATTCCATTAATTATTCAAGTTCTGTATGGTGGTTAAACATTTATGTTCCATACACATTTTATCTTCTACCCTTTTTTCCCTTATATTTAATGGGTCCATAAGACATTTGGCATGATATGAGCTGATATTTTCAGTCCTGGTAGAATATATTTTATTACAGTAGCCTTCATCTTTGCAGAAATAGAGCAACAGATCTGTGTGAATGAACAAGTGAAAATGAAGTGTCTTTAGAAATCCCATGGTATTTATGCATGGTTTTACTTAAGAGAACGATTGCCATTGTCCTCTCAAAAGCTACTTGCTTGCACATAGGTGTCAAGAAAATAGACTGAGACATTCATGTGATCACAAGGATAATCAGATATTCTGGATCTTTAAATTATTAAATTATATTACTACATTATTGACTTTTGTAAAAATATCACTTTGAACATAGAATTCTAAATAGGTTTATTCTATGGGTGAATTTAATTCAAATGACCATTATATCTACTACTGTGGGCAAGAAGTTCTTAGAGGAAATGGAGTAGCTCTCATAGTCAACAAAAAAGTCCATAATGTAATACTTGGGTGCAGTCTCAAAAATGCAGAATAATCTGTTTGTTTCCAATGCAGACTATTCAACATCACAATAATCCAAGTCTATGCTGCAACCACTGATGCCACAGAAGCTGAAGTTAACCAGTTGTACAAAGACCTACAAGACTTTCTAGAATTAACAACAAAAAAGATGTCTTTTTCATCATAAGGGTTTGGAATGCAAATGTGGGAAGTCAAGAGATACCTTGAGTAACAGACAAATTTGGCGTTGGAGTACAAAATGAAACAGGGCAAAGCAAACAAAGTTTTGTCAAGAGAACATGCTTGGCACAGAAAATACCCTTTTCCAACAGTCTAAGAGATGACTCTACATATGGCCATCACCAGATTGTCAATACCGAAATCAGATTGGTTACATTCTTTTTTTTTTTTTTGTATTTATTTATTTTGTGTGGATCACAACAAACTGTAGAATATTTTTAAAGAGAAGGGTATACCAGACCACTTTACATCTCCTGAGAAACCTGTTTGCAGGTCAAGAAGCAACAGAAAGAATCTTACATGGAACAATGGACTAGATCCAAATTGGGCAAGGATATGTCAAGGCTGTATATTGTCACCCTGCTTATTTAACTTATATGCAGAGTACATCATGTTAAAAGTGAGGCTGGATGAATCATAAACTGGAAACAAGATTGCCGGGAGAAAAATCAACAACCTGAGATAGACAGATGATACCACTCTAATGGCAGAACGTGAAAAGGAACTAAAGAGCCTCTTGATGAAGGTGAAAGAGGAGAATGAAAAAGCTGACTTAAAACTCAACATTCAAAAAATGAATATCATGACATCTGGTCCTATTACTTCATGGCAAATAGATGGCAAAAAAGTGGAAACAGTGACAGAATTTATTTTCTTGGACTCCCAAAATTGCTTCTGATGGTGACTGCAGCCATGAAATTAAAAGGCACTTGCTTTTTGGAAGAAAAGCTATTACAAAGCTAGACAGCATATTAAAAGACAGAGACATCACTTTGTTGACAAATTTCCATATAGTCAAGGCTATGGTCTTTCCAGTAGTCATGTATGGATAGGAGAGTTGGACTTTAAGAAAGCTGAGTGCCAAAGAATTAATGCTTTTAAATTGTGGCACTGGAGAAGACTCTTAAGAGTCCCTTGGACTGCAAGATCAACCAGTCATTCCTAAAGAAAATCAACCCTGAATATTCATTGGGAGGACTGCCTGATGCTGAAGTAGAAACTCCAGTACTTTGGCCACCTCCTGTGGAGTGCTGACTCATTGGAAAAAGGCCCTGATTCTGGGAAAAAATTTGGGCAAAAGGAGAAGAGCAGGGCAGAGGATCAGATGGTTAGAAGGCATCACCATCATTCACTGGACAAGGGAGGTTTTTATTTTATTTTATTATTTATTTATTTATTTATTTTTTCAAGGGAGGTTTTTAAAGTGAAGGAGAAGGAAGCCTGGCATGCAGCAATCCATGGAGTTGCAAAGAGTTGGACACCACTTAGCGACTGAACAACCATAACATTTTCACATCTATATTCTTGAGGAGACAAAACCCAAGGGAAAATAGTGTAAGGAATGAATTATGTGTAATGTAGTGGGCATACAAAGATTGTGGTAAAGACAGACAACTTTTACGTGGTCCTAATGGTATGCGACCAGAAGCAGGCAGTAAGGTTGTAGCAATGATCGGGTCTTCTCTAGCAGCAGTTATCAAACTTGATCATGCATCAAAAATCACCTGGTGTGCTTACTAAAACACACATTTCTGGACCTACTCTCAGAATTTCTGATTCAGGAGATCTGGGGTGGATCTTAAGTGTTTGCATTTTCCAGTTCCCAGATGATGCTGATGCTGTTAGTCTGGTACCACACTGATAATCACCTCTTCATAGGCAGGATGAAGTACAAACTGGAATCAAGATTGCCAGGAGAAATATCAATAACCTCAGACATGCAGAGGACACCACTCTTATGGCAGAAAGCTAAGAAGAACTGAAGAGCCTCTTGATGAAAGTGAAAGAGGAGAGTGAAAAAATTGGCTTAAAACTCAACATTCAGAAAACTAAGATCATGGCATCCAGTCTCATTACTTCATGGCAAATAGATAGGGAAACTCAATGAAAACAGTGACAGACTTTATTTTGGGGGGCTCCAAAATCACTGCAGATAGTGACTACAGTCATGAAATTAAAAGGCACTTACTCCTTGGGACATAAGCTGTGACCAACCTAGACAGCATATTAAAAAGCAGAGACATTACTTTGCCAACAAATGTCCATCTAGTCAAGGCTATGGTTTTCCCAGTAGTCATGTATGGATGTGAGAGTTGGACTGTATAGAAAACTGAGTGCCGAAGAATTGATGCTTTTGAACTGTGGTGTTGGAGAAGACTCTTGAGAGTCCCTTGTGCTACAAGGAGATCCAACTAGTCCATCCTAAAGGAAATAAATCCCGAATATTCATTGGAATGACTGATGCTGATGCTGAAACTCCAATACTTTGGCCACCTGATGTGAAGAACTGACTCATTAGAAAATACCCTGATACCGGGAAAGATTGAAGGCAGGAGAAGGGGACTATGGAGAACGAGATGGTTGGATGACATCACTGACTCAATGGACATGAGTTTGAGCAAGCCATGGGAGTTGGTGATGGACAGGGAAGCCTGGCATGCTGAAATCCATGACTGTACTGAACTGAACTGATAGGTTCTATATGAATATATTATCAGAATTATGTCAATTTTATTTTCTGCTAATGATTTCAATAGAGTATAGGAAAATTGGTAATTATCAATACTCAGTTACTAAACTTGAAGTTCAGAGGCTAATTTGATGTCCATGAACAACTGTAAGCCACATATAAATAATCGTTGGTGAGCAGCCTTTGTTTTCTTCTTAGCCTACCCATAAAGCAGCACTCAGTACTCCATTGTATCCTCAGGAAAGCAGCTCAACTCTGCCATAATTAAACAATGTTGATTTTTATAAAATAATTAAAACTGAGTGCCGAAGAATTGATGCTTTTGAACTGTGGTGTTGGAGAAGACTCTTGAGAGTCCCTTGTGCTACAAGGAGATCCAACTAGTCCATCCTAAAGGAAATAAATCCCGAATATTCATTGGAATGACTGATGCTGATGCTGAAACTCCAATACTTTGGCCACCTGATGTGAAGAACTGACTCATTAGAAAATACCCTGATACCGGGAAAGATTGAAGGCAGGAGAAGGGGACTATGGAGAACGAGATGGTTGGATGACATCACTGACTCAATGGACATGAGTTTGAGCAAGCCATGGGAGTTGGTGATGGACAGGGAAGCCTGGCATGCTGAAATCCATGACTGTACTGAACTGAACTGATAGGTTCTATATGAATATATTATCAGAATTATGTCAATTTTATTTTCTGCTAATGATTTCAATAGAGTATAGGAAAATTGGTAATTATCAATACTCAGTTACTAAACTTGAAGTTCAGAGGCTAATTTGATGTCCATGAACAACTGTAAGCCACATATAAATAATCGTTGGTGAGCAGCCTTTGTTTTCTTCTTAGCCTACCCATAAAGCAGCACTCAGTACTCCATTGTATCCTCAGGAAAGCAGCTCAACTCTGCCATAATTAAACAATGTTGATTTTTATAAAATAATATTTGTCATATTTTCTGATTACAAAGTTAGTGCATGTTCATTGAAGCAAATTTGAGCAGAGAAGAAATATGAAAATAAATGCAATGTTATTATCAATACCCCTAGATAATCACTGATAATTTGTTGTGGCAATGGATGTAGAATTCTACTGAACATTTAATGGAGTAGTAGAAAAGAAAATTTAACTTGATTAACAACTTCAAACAAAAATTCCTATTTGGCAATAGCCGTTGTTCCCAACCCTTGCTTTCCATTTTGCCTGCCAGCTTTTGATTTTCAACTCTTTCAGCTCCTCTCCCATAAAGTCTCTAATCCATTTCCCATCCAACCACACTCAAGAAACTTTTTCCCTCTCTGTATTACCCTTTCTTTTTCTTATGCATAGCAGTTCTCCTCTGTCTCTGACCTTCAAGTCCTGAACTCTCATACTCATGACATCGCCCTGAAAAGGATAATCTCTTTATTATAAGATCAACTGATTTTGNTATTACATCATCTTTCGTATTACCCTTTCTTTTTCTTATGCATAGCAGTTCTCCTCTGTCTCTGACCTTCAAGTCCTGAACTCTCATACTCATGACATCGCCCTGAAAAGGATAATCTCTTTATTATAAGATCAACTGATTTTGAACCTTACTTACGGTTACAAAATGCCTTCAGAGAAGTACCTAGATTAGCACTTGATTGAGTACCTGGGGGAAAGTATGCTTACCTCTGGGGCTGAGAATCTTGGGGGTAAAGGTCAGCTTAGAAGTCTTTCTACCACAGGTGCATTCTGATTTATCAGGGTTTCTCATTATACTGAAAGAGGTCACTGGACTTTACTCAGATAGACATTTTATTTTAGTTCTCCGCTGGAAATATAAATGTAACCCATTTCGTACAAAGAATCACCCTATCTGTGTGCCAATGAGCATGAAATAAATAATCTTTATTTTCCTGGGACTTTCCAGTGGTCATGTACAATTGTGAGAGCTGCACCACAAAGAAGGCAGAGCACCAAAGAATTGATGCCTTTGAACTTTGGTTCTGGAGAAGACTCCTGAAAGTCCCTTGGACAGTAAGATCAAACCAGTCAATCTTAAGGGAGATCAACTCTGAATATTCACTGGAAGGATCAATCCTGAAGCTGAAGCTCCAGTATTTTGATCATCTGATGCAAACGGATGACACGTTGGAAAAGTCCCTGATGTTGGGAAATATCGAGGGCAGAAGGAGGATGGGTGTCAGAGGATGAGATGGCTGGATGGCATTGAACATGAACTTGGGCAAACTCCAGGAGATAGTGAGGGAGAGGGAGGCCTGATGTGCTGCAGTCCATGGGGGCTGCAGAGTTGGACACAACTGGGTGACTGAACAATAGTTAAGTAGTAATCAAATTACAATTTAGTTTCCCCATGTGAACAAAGCAAATATTTTTGAGGCGGCTGGTGAGTTGAGCCCTGACTTAATTTTTCTTTATAACAGATTTATAATTTCATAAACTTTTGTTAAGTGCTGAGATATTATATATAAAGTTTTATCTTTGCAATTAACAACTATGACAATGTAGTGTATACTCTCTTAACTAACTTCAAGGAAACTAATCTACTGGATTGATCTATGCTTTCTCATTCTTCTGTGATGTATAGATTGTGGCCAATGACTCACTGAGTTCTTGCATCTTGTATGTGCTTTCTAGGACATCTAATGCATCTAAAGTTTATTTGTATGCTTACCAAGAGCCATCCCAGGTGGCACTAGTGGTAAAGAATCGGCCTGCCAATGCAGAAGATGCAACAGATGCAGGTTCGACCCCTGGGTTGGGAAGAGCACCTGGAGTAGGAAGTGGAAACCCTCTCTAGTATTCTTGCCTGGAAAATCCCATGGACAGAGGAGCCTGATGGGCTACAGTCTACGGAGTAGCAAGAGAGTTGGACATGACTGAGCTTGCATCCACCACCAAGAGCCACGGCTTATCCTCAAACTTTTTCAGTGATTGTCCTTACTGTTTTGGTCATATTATTTAATTTACTATTTTACAAATGGATCAAATAGAAGTGTAAAGAGAAAGATAGTTGCTTCTTTGAAAATGGGTGACTCTTTGGGAAAGACTTGATAAAGGTACGTTGCTAAAAATGCAGTTTAACTGTGGATGACACAACTATAAAATAGTTGAGAAGAAAATCTTACAAATCTAGAAAATTGTTCATTCACATTGCTTTACAAGCAAATACAGTGTTCAAAATATTTAACCAGTGGGGCATTAGTAATAATCACTTAGAATAGTTGTTCTACTTATTATAAAGGATGTTCACAGCTTTTTAATACTCACTCAAGTTCAAAACAAGCTGATCCTGGATCCTAAAAGTCATGGAAGGTATATTGTGAGTAGGCCCTTATTTTAAAATAAGAAGGAAAAAACTTTGGTACTACATCAAAGGGGTGGCAATCGGCAATCAAATGTACATTTTTTTGTTTTAAGTTGAAATGTTTACAGTATTTGGATAGATATGAATTACTTTTATGAGTCCTTAATTTAAAACAACTTTTTAATTAAAACACCTGGACTAGCCCTAGTTTTCCTAGTAAGAATGTTCTTTTCTGTGTGCTATTGTTCTAGATTATTCCATTTTACCATAAGGATGGGATATTTTATAAAAAATAAGTATTTCAAGAGAAAAGGAATGTTAAAAAAAACAATTTTGGTCTGTATTTTCAGGCCAATCTCTCTCGTAAGCGCTCAGATTTCCTATGAAGTGGCACAGAAATAAAAGGGAGGTGTTGGACCTCTGTCTCACATGAGTTTAAGGCTTAGCTAACTGAGCTTTGGTAATGAGTATAGAGGAACTGTGTTGGTGCTGATTTCCCTCTCTGCCGTGTCTTTTGTCTTTCTCAGTTTTGCCTAATTCATTTGAAGTTGTTTACTTTGTGCACTGACAGAGGCAGAGACTGATGGCAACAGTTTAAAATTCTCTCTTATCTATTTGAAATTTCTTGTTAGCATTCTTACCTGGTTTCTATTGGTGTATGAAAACAGAAAGGAATCAGATACAAACAGAGCATTAAACAGTGCCTTCTGCCTCCCAGGTTCGTTTAATACTCTCTCCTGCACCCGAGTTAATAATTCACACTCTGCAGAACCCCAGCACGTCTCTATTAGACTTGATGTCCTTTATTAATGTGACAGCACACACCCAGTGCAGAGCCATGTTGTCGGGGATAGTGGGCAGGCAGGGGCTTGTGCTGAAAGTGTCCCTCTAGATAGTTTGCCCATTCAAAACCAGGTCTCAATAAAGCCAAATTCTATTAAATAGTGTTTGTCTTAAACGGGCCTAACTAGAGAATTCCAAACAAAACTGGAGAATTGCAGAGAAATTGTTATGTCTTGAATAAACAGTTCTCCCTTTCCAGAAGGGAACGGAAGCAAATCTTTTTTTTTTTTTTTTTTTTTCTCTTTCTGCTTATCATCACTCCATCTCAGCTGGCCATTAACAAAGGAGCTGACTACATATTGTAAAAGGAATAGTATACGAATGGGATTAATCGGCTTGGGGCCTTCCAGGTCAGGCAAGAGGCAATCTGATGTTTTATTTAAATGTTTTTATAAAAGGAGTATAAGAAGAACTTGGAGAGTGTAATGTATTATAAAGTTTGAAGTGGTAAAATAAGGAGAAAGAAGGCCATATCTAAGAGAAAGCCCGGAGCTTTTTGTTTTTTAAAAAAAACAAAAACCCTCATTTTGTGTTTCTGATTTTTTATATATTTTATAATAAATCACCTTCAAAGTTTGTATTGAGAACCGTAAATCTGGAAAAACAGGTAAATCTCAGTAAATATGTTTGAGCTATATTTTTAGATGTGAAAACTGTTACACAAACCAAAATTTTATTTGTGTACACAGAGTCAGGTTGATTATCTAGCTTGTTCACATACAAAGTTGTCCTCATAAAGAGAAAAATAATGTAGAATTCATGACAACAGTTGTCAGAATTATTTTTAAGGAGCTGTTAAATTAGTCCTTATGGTATAGCCAGTTTTGCTAAATAGTAGCAGAATTTGCTCTAAAAAATTTTGCGCATATCCTACAACCCTAAGAATTGTGGACATAATGGTAATTTGGAAGCAAGATTCACAAGAAAACATAAACTCTTATTAAGGAAAGTAAAAGAAAAAAAGAAGAGAGCATTCTTTGTGAAAACTATATCTTAGCTGAGAGAATAACATGGGGAAACCAAACCAAATTGGATAAAATAAGCTTTGTCTGTGGAAATTAAGAAATCCATTACAGGATTAAGGAATGGGCTGATTAAAAAAATCTCTAAAATTGTTTATTTTTAAGCTGAAGTTTACCTAACATTGAATAAAGGAGAGGATGGAAGAGAATATAGAAAAAAAATTTTTTTTTTGGTAACAGTGGCTATCAAGCTAATGATTTCAGCAAGAGATCAAATATGGTAATCATAGCTGTGTTCAAACATTCCCCTGTTCACTCCCGTATTCTTTGTGTAATGCAAACTTTGTATTTCAGATACTGATAAGTGTGGCATAATCTAGGAATGAGAGGGACGTGGCAATTTTCATGTATCTCCTATGCTAGAAAATAGTACACAGTTAAGAGAATGAACTCACTAAGCACAGCATTGTAAAGCAACTATACTCCAATAAAAATTAATTAAAAAAGAAAAAAGGAAACAAACTCAGTATGAAATCAGCAGTAGATTGTACTTGTGAGCTTCCTTAGAATAGTTAGGAAAGTGTGAGTTAAGTTTTGATGTTATATGCCTTTTGGGAAAATTAGTAGCAGCAATTATTATTATTTGTATTATAAATGATGATCTGTTAAGCAACATAATTATCCATGACCTTGGCACTTAACACAAATCATTATTAAATCAACTAAATGTATTTTTTGTTTACCAATCTGCTTAACAGTGAAAAGTAAGTATGTGTTGGTCGCTCAGTCATGCCTGACTCTTTGGGACACCATGGACTGCAGCCCACCATGAGATTTTCCAGTGAAAACTTAACAGTGAAGTGATTGTTAATATTTATTTGGTAGCTTCCTGTTTGCCAATCATCTTCTGTTGCTATGTATGTATTGTTATAAAATCACCCCCATTTTACAGATGAAGAAAATGAGCCCTTGAAAGATGAAGTGAGTTTCCCAACTAGAGCTTAAGTTTCATTCTAGAGTTTGTCTAACCAGTGCTTTATTCTAATTTTTGAAGTATATGATAGTTTAAATATTATCATAAATTTGTGACATGTAGAATTACCTAAAATAAGCAGAAATGTGAAACTGTATAATGAATCTTATATTCATTTGTTTAATTCATAAACAGTTTGCAGTTTGAATCATGACTGTATCACTAATTACTGAACTTGGGCAACTTTTTACTCCAGCAGCATCAGTGTACTCATTTATAATATGGAAAAACATGATGACTTTCTCTATATGTAATTTTAAGACATATGAGGAAATGATAGCTAAGGGATGAATTATATGCTTGGCGTATAATAGGTACTCGGAAACTGATAGTTACTGTCTTTAGTATGTTAAATGGTTGTTTACTATCTACTGTAAGTAAAAGTCATGTTTGGTGTTTTCTCTGTGGGATGTAAACAATAACATCCTGGAACTGTCTCATCCATACTCTCAGGAATAACTGTGAAAACTTTAAGAGTGAGTTGGTAAGCACAGCCATCTTTGAAATCAGTCATGAAGAGAGGATTCATATCATGGAAATTACACATGACACCATCAGGGCTTTCCTTCTGCAGAGAGCCAGCTGTTAATGTCTGAGCTGAATTTTAAAGGGTAAAATGTTGAGAGTGGAACTGAGGGAGAGGTAGTGTTGGTTATGCCTAGATAACATCCAGTTGGACATGAAAACACTACAGGCATAAATACAAGCAAAACATAGCCCTGTGCTTACCTGTGTGTGTGTTAAATCGCTTCAGTAGTGTCCGACTCTTTGTGACCCCGTGGACTATAACCTGCCAGGCTCCTCTGTCCATGGGGTTCTCTAGGCAAAAATACTGGAGTGGCTTGCCATGCCCTCTTTCAGGGGATCTTCCTGACCCTGGGATCAAACCCACGTCTCTCATTTCAGTTCAGTCGCTCAGTCGTGTCCGACTCTTTGCAACCCCATGAATCACAGCACGCGGGGCCTCCCTGTCCATCACCAACTCCCGGAGTTCACTCAGACTCACATCCATGGAGTCAGTGATGCCATCCAGGTCCCCTGCATTAGCAGGCAAGTTCTTTATCATGAGTGCTACCTGAGAAAACCTACTTATATATAGATGATCTCTTTATTTCTTTGTTGGTTTAACTTTTATCTACTCTCCTTTGCTCAAAACAAACTATGCAGTGTCTCCCCAGTATACCCATATTAAAACCAATATTTTCAATGGCCTACAGGTCCCTCAAAATGCATTCCCTCATCCATCTCTAAGATCTCATGTCCTAAGAATGAGTGCTAAGTCACATCAGTTGTGTACAGCTCTGTAGCCTGGCAGGCTTCTCTGTCCATGGGATTCTCCAAGCAAGAATTCTGGAGTGAGTTGCAGTGCCCTCCTCCGGGGATCTTCCTGACCCAGGCATCAAACCTGCATCCCTTAAGTCTCCTGCACTGGAAGACAGGCTCTTTGCCACTAGTGCCACCTGGGAAGTCCCCTTTCATTTGTTTATTCACTGTCTTATCAGAGACACCTGCACACACACACACACACACACACACACACATATACCGTGCAGGACAAGAGTTTTGATGATTTTGATGACTTTTAACCCAAAACCAGAAGATCTGGGATTGCCCAATCCTGTCCTGTAAATAACCTCTCATCAAGGGAGCTATACACAAAAATGAGAATGAAAGTACGGAGTATTGTTGAAACTGATTTAAGCATGTAGATTAACCTCAGACCTCAGCCTCCTTTCTGTAAATCCACATACAAATCCAGGCATTTTACCTTTTGTGGTCAAGCTAGACGGTAGGAGCTTGAAGCATGAACAAACAGAGAGAGGAGAGAGAGAGAACACTCAAAACCATGTAGTCAGTCTTCAAGATAGCCCTATCGATCCCCGACTCCTAAGATTCATAATGCTGGCTACTTCCTTCCCACACATAGGAGATGCCAAGTCTGGTTTGTGTGACCAATAAATACAGCAGAAGTGATGGTAAGGCACTTTCAAGATTAAGTTATAAAAGATACTGCAGCTTCCATCTTGGTCACACTGTGTCTTAGATCACTTACTTTGGAGAATCCAGGTGTTATTGAATAGGCCTGTGGAAAGACTTACATAGTAAGGAACTGAGGCCTCCTGGTAACAGCCACATGAGGGAGCTTGGAAGCGGACACCCCACGGCTTCAGATGACTGAAGTTCTGTCCTGCTTCTTGACTGCAACCTCATGAGGGGCTCTGAGCCATAAACTGTCTCCAAAGCTGCAGCCAGACTCTTGGCTCCCAGAATCTGTATGAGATAAATATTTGTTGTTTTAAGCTGTCAAGTTTTGGGGGGATTTGTTACATAGTGATATATATATAATGAAGGCATCATCTTCATATCAACAACACGAAGAGGTAGAAAAAAAAAGGACCTGCTTGAGTGGCCCAGTGAATGTTCTGAATTTTACCATTTCTTTCTATTGAAGACACTATTAAGTGAGGGAATATAGACATAGGAGATATTTTCTTCCTTCCTTCCTCTCTCTCTATATGTATATCAGGTGTGTGTTTATATATATATACATATATATATAATATGTATTATATATACATATTTTTAAACTCACTTTAGGAACCATGGACTATAATACCTTAGAGGTGAGGGTCATTCCTCCCATCTTTTGCAAAATATGTTGAATAGCTTAGACATAGTTTTGAAAAAATGAGGTCTTTAAATATGTTTTAAATAAATGTGGAATGAATGAAACTGTAAATTTAGTGTTTAGTTAATTTTTTAGTTATGCTGAAGACTGAGGGAGGTGCCTAAAATTAGAGACTTCTTCTTGACCTGCTGTATGTAAAAGGACTGCTTCTGCTGCTGCTGCTGCTAAATTGCTTCAGTCGTGTCCAACTCTGTTCGACCCCATAGACGGCAGCCCACCTAGCTCCCCTATCCATGGGATTTTCCAGGCAAAAGTACTGGAGTGGGGTGCCATTGCCTTCTCCAATGCATGAAAGTGAAAAGTCAAAGTGAAGTTGCTCAGTCGTGTCCGTCTCTTAGCGACTCGATGGACTGCAGCCTACCAGGCTCCTCCGTCCATGAGATTTTCCAGGCAAGAGTACTGGAGTGGGGTGCCATTGCCTTCTCCAATGTAAAAGGACTACATTCTTGTGAATAAAAAGGCTAAGCAATGAAAGTAGACATATCACCACAAGAGTCCACTGCCAGTTACCAAAAGTAGCAGAGGGGAGCATAAGCACAGATAATAGAAAACGTCAGATAATCTGCCTGGGAGGGTCTTTCCTGTTGGATTTGCAGCTGAGTCTCTAAGTAAAAAAAATCAAACACTGTGAGGGTCAGAGCACTAGAATAGTGTCTAAGAGATATCTAAAGTGATATGGCTGGTTTTGCTTACTTTTGATGGCTTCTCCCCCATCCGCTTTGCATCACTGAGCGAAAGTGGGCAACAGTGAGATTGCATCTGTGCATGCTTAGTCACCGGGGAAGGCAATGGCATCCCACCCCAGTACTCTTGCCTGGAAAATCCAATGGACGGAGGAGCCTGGTGGGCTGCAGTCCATGGGGTCGCTAAGAGTCGGACACGACTGAGCGACTTCACTTTCACTTTTCTCTTTCATGCATTGGAGAAGGAAATGGCAACCCACTCCTGTATTCTTGCCTGGAGAATCCCAGGGATGGGGGAGCCCAGTGGGCTGCCGTCTATGGGGTCGCACAGAGTCGGACACGACTGCAGCGACTTAGCAGCAGCAGCAGCAGGNGACTGAGCGACTTCACTTTCACTTTTCTCTTTCATGCATTGGAGAAGGAAATGGCAACCCACTCCTGTATTCTTGCCTGGAGAATCCCAGGGATGGGGGAGCCCAGTGGGCTGCCGTCTATGGGGTCGCACAGAGTCGGACACGACTGCAGCAACTTAGCAGCAGCAGCAGCATGCTTAGTCACTCAGTCTGTCTGAGTCTTTGTGACCCCATGGACTGTAGCTCGCAGACTCCTCTGCCCATGTGATTCTCCAGGCAAGAAAACTGGAGTGAGTTGCCATTTCCTCCTCCAGGGGATCTTGAGTTCACATCTCCTGTGTCTCCTGCGTTGCAGGCAGATTCTTTACCGATAGCACCACCTGGGAAACCCCTACAGTGAGATTGCTGGAAATTAACATATTCCTGACTGAGCAGATACCAGAAATCTCAATGGAGGAGGGAAAAGAAATTTATAGAGAAAATAAAGTGAAGAAAATTAGAACACTGGGCTGGAGAATGTTGCAGACAGAAAAAGCAATGAACTTTTTGATTTTGGAATGTCTATCATCCTCAAGAATTTACCTGTAATCTATAATTGATCCCAGTCTCAACAAATTTGATAGCATTCACTTAATGTGCAAATTTTTTACTTCTGTTTTATTCCTCATTAGGGATTTAAGTGTGAAGAAGGCAGAAAAAGTACAAACATAGTGATGACAGAGAAATATAGGTCAAGTGGGAAAGAGCTATTGAGTTTCTGTTTGATAGACTCCATTCTATTATTTCATTAAATGTTTTATTGTAGAGAAATTTTCCTTAATTTTATTATTTAGAAAGGAAATGGCAACCCACTCCAGTATTCTTGCCTGGAAAATTCCATGGACAGAGAAGCCTGGTAGTCTAGTCCATGGGGTCACAAAGAGTCGGACATGACTGAGCGACTTCACTTTCACTTTTACTCAGACTTCTTGGAATTAAAATATTTTTCCTATGTCTTTTAATCAGTTTAAATTGTGCCTCAAAGTTGAATATGAAGCAACATGAAGATAGAAGGAGTTTGGACTCTGAACCAAATCCTTCCTCAGATAAGCCACATTCTAGGGGCTAAGACCCCCATTTTTGACAGCCTATATTTTGGTGGCAATAATGTCTTCTGTTGCAAAACACCAATTCTCATAAATTGGTATAAAATTATCCATTTATGCTGAGTCTCCCAAGTGACTACTACTCCTTGCCGCTGTCTGTTATATTTGACAGCAGTGGTTATTGCCATCTTTTGCAAATAGCAGCTGTAAGCATGTCAGAACCTAGGGTCAGTTTAATGAAGATTTTCCTACCTTGGGCATTTCTTCTCAATATTCCTAGGTATTATAATATGGGAGAGTTAAATATAGTGTTTATTATATTCCCTTGAAATGCTGACACCATATTTTATAGGACATTGACCATTACAAAGGATACAATGGTCAGGTTTTATTTGAACCTATCTGATCACATGGACCACAGCCTTGTCTAACTCTGTGAAACTATGAGCCATGCCGTATAGGGCCACCCAATACAGACAGGTCATGGTGGAGAGTTCTGACAAAACGTGGTCCACTGGAGAAGGGAATGGCAAACCACTTCAGTATTTTTGCCTTGAGAACCCCATGAACAGTATGAAAAGGCAAAAAGATAGGACACTGAAAGATGAACTCTCTAAGTTGGTAGGTGCCCAATATGCTACTGGAGATCAGTGGAGAAATAACTCCAGAAAGAATGAAGAGACAGAGCCAAAGCAAAAACAACACCCAGTTGTGGATGTGACTGGTGATGGAAGCAACGTCTGACGCTATAAAGAGCTATGTTGCATAGGAACCTGGAATGTTAGGTCCATGAATCAAGGCAATTGGAGTTGGTCAAACAGGAGATGGCAAGAGTGAACCTGGCATTTTAGGAATCACTGAACTAAAATGGACTAGGATGGAGGAATTAAACTCAGATGACCATTATATCTACTGCTGTGGGCAAGAATTCCTTAGAAGAAATGGAGTAGCCATCATAGTCAACGAAAGAACCTGAAATGCAGTACTTGGATGCAATCTCAAATGACAGAATGATCTCTGTTTGTTTCCAAGGCAAACCATTCAACATCACAGTAATCCAAGTCTATGCCCTGACCAATAATGCTGAAGAAATTGAATGGTTCTATGAAGACCTACAAGACCTTTTAAAACTAACACCCAGAAAAGATGTCCTTTTCATTATAGGGGACTAGAATGCAAAAGTAGGAAGTCAACAAACACCTGGAGTAACAAGCAAATTTGGCCTTGAAGTACAGAATGAAGCAGAGCAAAGGCTAATAGAGTTTTGCTAAGAGAATGCACTGGTCACAGCCAACGCCTTCTTCCAACAACACAAGAGAAGACTGTACACATGGACATCACCAGATGGTCAACACTGAAATTAGATTGATTATATTCTTTGCAGCCAAAGATGGAGAAGCTCTATACAGCTAAAACAAGACCAGAAGCTGACTGTGGCTCAGATCATGAACTCCTTGTTGCTAAATTGAGACTTAATTTGAAGAAAGTAGGGAAAATCACTAGACCATTCAGGTATGACCTAAATCAGATCCCTTACCATTATACAATGGAAAAGAGAGAGAGAACACTCAAAACCATGTAGTCAGTCTTCAAGATAGCCCTATCGATCCCCGACTCCTAAGATTCATAATGCTGGCTACTTCCTTCCCACACATAGGAGATGCCAAGTCTGGTTTGTGTGACCAATAAATACAGCAGAAGTGATGGTAAGGCACTTTCAAGATTAAGTTATAAAAGATACTGCAGCTTCCATCTTGGTCACACTGTGTCTTAGATCACTTACTTTGGAGAATCCAGGTGTTATTGAATAGGCCTGTGGAAAGACTTACATAGTAAGGAACTGAGGCCTCCTGGTAACAGCCACATGAGGGAGCTTGGAAGCGGACACCCCACGGCTTCAGATGACTGAAGTTCTGTCCTGCTTCTTGACTGCAACCTCATGAGGGGCTCTGAGCCATAAACTGTCTCCAAAGCTGCAGCCAGACTCTTGGCTCCCAGAATCTGTATGAGATAAATATTTGTTGTTTTAAGCTGTCAAGTTTTGGGGGGATTTGTTACATAGTGATATATACATAATGAAGGCATCATCTTCATATCAACAACACGAAGAGGTAGAAAAAAAAAGGACCTGCTTGAGTGGCCCAGTGAATGTTCTGAATTTTACCATTTCTTTCTATTGAAGACACTATTAAGTGAGGGAATATAGACATAGGAGATATTTTCTTCCTTCCTTCCTCTCTCTCTATATGTATATCAGGTGTGTGTTTATATATATATACATATATATATATATAATATGTATTATATATACATATTTTTAAACTCACTTTAGGAACCATGGACTATAATACCTTAGAGGTGAGGGTCATTCCTCCCATCTTTTGCAAAATATGTTGAATAGCTTAGACATAGTTTTGAAAAAATGAGGTCTTTAAATATGTTTTAAATAAATGTGGAATGAATGAAACTGTAATTTAGTGTTTAGTTAATTTTTTAGTTATGCTGAAGACTGAGGGAGGTGCCTAAAATTAGAGACTTCTTCTTGACCTGTTGTATGTAAAAGGACTGCTTCTGCTGCTGCTGCTGCTAAATTGCTTCAGTCGTGTCCAACTCTGTTCGACCCCATAGACGGCAGCCCACCTAGCTCCCCTATCCATGGGATTTTCCAGGCAAAAGTACTGGAGTGGGGTGCCATTGCCTTCTCCAATGCATGAAAGTGAAAAGTCAAAGTGAAGGTGCTCAGTTGTGTCCGTCTCTTAGCGACTCGATGGACTGCAGCCTACCAGGCTCCTCCGTCCATGAGATTTTCCAGGCAAGAGTACTGGAGTGGGGTGCCATTGCCTTCTCCAATGTAAAAGGACTACATTCTTGTGAATAAAAAGGCTAAGCAATGAAAGTAGACATATCACCACAAGAGTCCACTGCCAGTTACCAAAAGTAGCAGAGGGGAGCATAAGCACAGATAATAGAAAACGTCAGATAATCTGCCTGGGAGGGTCTTTCCTGTTGGATTTGCAGCTGAGTCTCTAAGTAAAAAAAATCAAACACTGTGAGGGTCAGAGCACTAGAATAGTGTCTAAGAGATATCTAAAGTGATATGGCTGGTTTTGCTTACTTTTGATGGCTTCTCCCCCATCNATCAATATGCCCACAAATTTGGAAAACTCAGCAGTGGCTACAGGACTGGAAAAGGTCAGTTTTCATTCCAATCCCACAGGAAGGAAATGCCAAAGAATGCTCAAATTATTGCACAACTGGACTCATCTCACATGCTAAAATAATGCTCAAAATTCTCCAAGCCAGGATTCAAAGTACATGAACTGTGAACTTCCAGATGTTCAAGCTGGATTTAGAAAAGGCAGAGAAACTAGAGATCAAGTTGCCAACATCTGCTGGATCATGGAAAAAGCAAGAGAGTTCCAGAAAACATCTACTTCTGCCTTATTGACTATGCCAAAGCCTTTGACTATGTGGATCACAACAAACTGTGGATGATTCTTAAAGAGATGGGAATACCAGACCACCTGACCTGCCTCCTGAGAAATCTGTATGCAGATCAAGAAGCAACAGTTAGAACTGGACATGGAACAAATGACTGGTTCTAAATCAGGAAAGGAGTATGTCAAGGCTGTATATTGTTACCCTGCT
Organism: Oreotragus oreotragus; assembly: GCA_006410675.1. Lineage (NCBI taxonomy): Eukaryota > Metazoa > Chordata > Mammalia > Artiodactyla > Bovidae > Oreotragus > Oreotragus oreotragus. The sequence goes on from SJYX01007522.1 coordinate 163,848, forward strand.
AATTTAACTTATATGTAGAGTACATCATGAGAAATTTTGGACTAGATGAAGCACAAACTGGAATCTAGATTGCCAGGAGAAATATACATATCCTCTGAGATATGCAGATGATAACACACTATGGCAGAAAACAAAGAAGAACTGAAGAGCCTCTTGATGAAAGTGAATGAAGAGTGTGAAAAACTTGGCTTAAAACTCAGCATTCAGAAAACTAAAATCATGGCATCAGGTCCCGTCACTTCATGGAAAATAGATGGGGAAACAGTAGAAACAGTGACAGACTTTATTTTTTCTGGCTCCAAAGTCACTGCAGATGGTGACTGCAGCCATGAAATTAAAAGACGCTTACTCCTTGGAAGAACAGTTATGACCAACCTAGATAGCATGTTAAAAAACAGAGACATTACTTTGCCAACAAAGGTCTGTCTAGTCAAGGGTATGGTTTTTCCAATAGTCATGTATGGATGTGAGAGTTGGACTATAAAGAAAGCTGAGTGCCGAAGAATTGATGCTTTTGAAGTGTGGTGTTGGAGAAGACTTCTGAGACTCCCTTGGTCATCAAGGAGATCCAACCAGTCCATCCTAAAGGAGATCAGTCCTGAATATTCATTGGAAGGACTGATGCTGAAGCTGAAACTCCAATACTTTGGCCACCTGATGTGAAGAACTGACACATTTGAAAAGAGCCTGATGTTGGGAATGATTGAAGGCAGAAGAAGAAGGGAATGACAGATGATGAGATGGTTGGTGGCATCACTGACATGATGGACATGAATTTGAGCAGGCTCCAGGAGTTGGTGATGGTCAGCGAAGCCTGGCATGCTGCACTTCATGGGGCTGCAAAGATTCAGACACAATGGTGTGACTGAACTTAACTGAACTAGATAGTCTTGCTCCGTTGTCCAACAGTGCTCAAATATCATGAAATTACTGTAACATTGATTATACTGTCAGAGAAGAGATAGGGCACACCTCAAATCAATCTAGCTGAAGACATTTTAGTACAGATTCTCAAAGAGTAGCACCATTTCTTGATTCATCCGAGTTGGTAGTTCACTTTTGGGGTTGTCAGTGTATCCATGTTGACCTTGGGATGACCCAGGCTGTGTGACTGGAATTCAGGCTCTTCCCAGGCAGATATTGGCTCTATCTTTGACTGTTTTGATGTTGCCTCATGACCTGGATAAAGGTTTGCTTCTCAAGTGAAGCTTGAGGCCTACAGGTAGCTCTATTGATTGATACTGAGGCTGTGATGGTTTGGGGGGAAAGAGATGGGACTCATGTTGACTTATTTTAGGATTTGAGTCCTGTTGCTGAACATCAGCTCTGGTCCCTTCAGCGAGATACTACACCAGTCTGAATTACTGCCAAGGTGTCTTGGCAGTAAATGATTTCAACAGAGGGACATTTGTTACTCAGAACCTAAAGAACTGTCTTGTCCTTTACTGATCAAATATTAGGGGTTTACCCTCTTTCTGTCTTGGAAAGCCAAAAAGCTCTACAATGTTTTATCTTTCTGTAAACTTTACCAAAGCCCCATTTTTGTCAGTTCAATCTAGTAGGAACATTTACCAAAAAAAATTCAGAGTAAAAGGATATGATTTTATAAGTCACATAATCTTTTTTAATCAATTTTGAGGCAACAGATATTGTTGCCTATCAAAACACATTTTTGGTTGTTTTTTTGGGGAAAAAAAAAACAGACCAATCATCATAAACATTGCCACCTATATGGCTTCAGAGATACTATCTAGAAATCACTAAAGAAATATATTACCATGTCATGTAGTTTGGCTCATTTCTTATTGCAGAAGTTTGTCTACACTAATGGTTTTTAAATTGTGGCTTGTGAGTTTTAGACATACTGCAAACAACCAACTGGGGCTGCTGTAGAGGAGGGTAGTATTAATGAGTTAAGTTTTTTACTACATTTGTTTGCATATCCATTCTGACTTCAATCTCCTTTCTTCAATCCAAACACCTACACTTTTATACAAGATTTTTATAAGCTTTTATTAAATAAAAGATTCCTGGTGTTAAACACACATTCACATTGTAGTCCCAGAGGACTTATAAGGATACTGAATCACATGCAAATACTATGTGTTTATCAAGATTAATTCTACTTAACTCTTCCATTGAATGGAAAGAGAAATGCATTACACACATACACACACACACACACACTGCAACCACACACACTCTTTTCACTCCTGTAAAGTGAACAACAGTGCCTGCAAATAAGAGACCTAAGAACCTTACAGGTCTCTATATTTTAACACTTACTGCTTAGTGACCAAAAGGAAACATTTCAAAATATTTCGGAATTGCACACATATAAAATTCACTTCTTTACCATAGTATTCTTTCATTTGTACCATTTTATTTTAAAATATGCTTTCTTCATCTTTTAAAATTTTGTAGCAGTTAAATAATGTCTTAAAATAGAAGCTATGGGAATGTATAACAAAATTACTATTCCTTTTTCCCATTTCCACTGCTTCAATAAAATGAGAGGAATGCTGGTAATTGCAATAATCTGATTGGGAATTGAAATGCAAAGAAAATCAGAAAATTCTAAATTGTGGTTCCCAGAGCAGCTATAAAAAGACACTCAACATGACTGCATATTTATATTAAGATATAAAACTTAACAACTTCCCCAGTTATACAAATGCTATATAAAAACAAAGGGGTGGAATTATGGTTGCTATGGGAATCACAACTCTGAACCTACTGACTTTTGTAAGTTTAAATATACTGACATAGAATTTCACACTGAATATTGCATAGGTACAGGAACATGCACGGGATTAGAGGCAAACATGTGGCAAATGACATGAAATGCAATAATGAAAGAAAATGTCACTGTAGTGCCTAAATGTCTCCTATTTATGGATCAGTCCCTCTCATTTCGATAATACATTGACTCTAAAAACAGGGCAAAGTATCTCTAGGTTATGCTTTGTGAAGTGATGGTATATAATGCTTATCTTTCCCTTTTAGCAATGCTTAGCTGCTCTTAAATGTAATGGAGAGAGTTGGGCATAGAGAGACTTCAGCATGAATTTGTTTTTCTCTTTGATTCTTTTTTTTTTCAGACTTTAAACTTTTTGTTTTGTCTTGAGGTATAGCCAATTAACAATGTTGTGATAGTTTCAGGTGAACAGCAAAGGGACTCAGCAGTACATGTACATGTATCCATTCTTCCCCAGACTCCCCTCCCAGTATGAATCTTAAGTTAACAACTTACTAGCCAAATAACTTTTCATTCTCTTTTCCTAAAATCAGAGTCATGACACTTATTTTATGGACTTTTTGTGAAACAAAATGAGAGAAGATATGTGAAATCTCTAGCCAAGACAGACAATTAATATGTGGAATCCTAGTGTTTAAGACTCAACACATTTCACTAGAAGGCATTTGTTATTTCAGGAATCTGTTTTAAATTTTTGAGAATTGCTAGATGCTGAAGGACATTAAAAAGGGGGTAATATTCATTTTGAATTTGTGGAAATAATATTCCACAAGCTAGATGGTTAAGTAAATAAGATTTATACACAGTATATAATTTACAAATACTTAATTATATATTTTTGTTGTTGCTGTTCAGTTGCTAAGTCATGTCTGACTCTTTGTGACCCCATGGACTATAGCATGCCAGGCTTGCCTGTGCTTCACAGTCCCCTAGAGTTTGCTCAAACTCACGTCCATTGAAGCGGTGATGTCATCCAGCCATCTCATCCTCTGTCACCCTCTTCTCCTCCTGCCCTCAGTCTTTCCCAGAGTCAGGGTCTTTTTCAATGAGTCAGCTCTTCACATTGGGTGGCCAAAGTATTGGGGCTTTATCTTCAGCATATGTCCTTCCAGTGAATATTCAGGTCGATTTCCTTTGGGATTGACTGGTGTGATCTCCTTACTGTCTGAGGGACTCTCAGGAGTCTTCTTGAGCACCGCAGTTCAAAAGCATCAGTTCTTTAGCACTCAACCTTCTTTATGGTCCCACTCTCATATCCATACATGACTACTGGAAGAACTATAGCTTTGACCAGATGGACATTTGGGGGAACAGTGATGTGTCTGCTTTTTATGCTGTCTAGGTTTGTCATAGCTTATACAATTGGAATATACTTAAATATATATGATTTTTAAGAAATATGCAAAAAGAACTGATTCCTTCTTTGAGCTATTCTGAATTCTCATTCTTTTACATAGTGTAAGTAACAGGTAAGAAACTTCAGAAAACAAATGACAATGGCAGTCATATAATGCTTTACATCTTTTTATCCAAAACAAAGTTAAACAACAGTCATATCCTACTTGCACTGGTTTCAGCCATCTGCTTGGGTGATTTCTTTTTTTCCCTGAGAGGTGTCAGGAGTTGTTGGATTTTTTCTCTTTTTTGAGGTGGAGGTAGATAGAAGAGGCTTTTCCCCAGAACTGGGAGCCTGCTTAAAAGAGGAGAGCTAATTTAACCATTCATTAATAGTGATATTATTATCCCATTCTTGGTGTGGAAATGAAATGTTGTGATCCAGTAATAATTTCAATAATACATCTGAGGTAATCTCATGGGTAGGGTTTTCTATTCAAAATTACCAGAGCCACAATGATTTGGACACAGCTCTCAACAATTTAAAAAATCTTACATGTTCATTATAACATCTGTAACACCTCTTCTGAAAGGAAAAATCAGATCATGGTGTTACTTCCCTAATATAATAATTCATAATTTAAATTATTTTCCCCAGTGTTTTAATTTTGTTAGAAAAGCTTCAAGCCTCTAAAGTGAAATTTATCTCTTTTAGAATACCTACTCTGTTGAAAACTACATACCCACAATAAGGTTCCTGTGAAACCTTTAGAGAAACTGAAGGTCAGAGGCTATTAGGATGAAATGCCCTAGATCAAAGTTTCTCAAATTTTGACATCAAACAACAGTAGGAAAAATATTTTGTATTATGACCTAAAGCACATCCCTCCATACTTACACAACTGTAAAAAGAGATTTTACAAAACAACTCACATTTGCTATACATGCACACTTATCTATTTTACTTTTTTCAGAAAATTCTAGGTGTAATCCACTAAATTGATTTCCATGACCTATTAAATTAGGTCTTCCATTCATAGTTTGAAACAACCAAGAACACATTATCAAAAAGTGACAAAACCTGGATAGTAAACTATGTTCTCTGAATGACTTCCTGTCTTGTCTATCTTTCTGGTAGATATAAGATCATGAGTAAGTTACTTATTTTTTCTCTGTGTCTCAGTTTATTTTTACATTGGAAGACAGAAAGAATATTAGTACCTTCTAGTAAACTGCAAGTGAGTGTATGGAAAATTCTTTTAGCAGTGCCTGCGTAATGGCTAGCGGTAAATGCTACACAGAGTAGTTATTAGCATGTACTATTGTTAATAAGCATCAAATGATCATACTGTGCCCTCTGAATGCCATAGGAGCTAAGATGAAATAAAAGAAAATTTTCTCTAAGGTACTGACCGTATATTATGGTGTCAAGTTAGGAAAGTAAGTAATTACGACATGAATTTTACCATAGACATAGGATCAGTTTATTGTGGTGATAGCTTACCTCCCCCAGAGCCACACACATACGCTGTGGTTGCTTAGATTCTCTTTAGAGATTCCCTAATCCTCGCAGTCCGTGGGGTCGCTGGGTCGGACACGACTGAGCGACTTCACTTTCACTTTTCACTTTCATGCATTGGAGAAGAAAACGGCAACCCACTCCAGTGTTCTTGCCTGGAGAATCCTGTGGACAAAGGGGCCTGGTGGGCTGCCATCTATGGGGTCGCACAGAGTTGGACACTACCGAAGCGACTTAGCAGCCGCAGCAGCCCTCGAGCATCTCAGGGTGTTCTGAATTCACATTTTTGTTAAGGTTTTTCCCTTCTCCCAGACATTTCTCCAGTGCCACACTGCTGTTCTGGCGTCTACTCATTCAGGTGCCTCACTTCACCAGGCAATCCTATTTGTCATCTTATTCTGAGTAATCTTCACCTGCTACCACCGCCGCCCTAATGATCGGTTTAGCAGCTTCCGGTCCCTGCAGTTCATCCCAGCTCTTGAAGTACTGGGCAGTCTTTTCTGAAGTGTTTGCCTTTTGTATCTTAAAAAGGGCCCAATATCAGGGTTACTTGAGCTCCGATTTATTCCAAAATCTTACGTCTAGCACTTTTTAGCTTTCTTCAAAGTGATTTTCTTCCGAGGTGCTGATGTGCCTTTGAGTTTTACCTAGAATGTTTGATTCTTCCTGATTCTCAGCTTTTGTTGCTAAAGGGCATCATCATGCTATGGTCCCTTATGACATATCTTTTCTCAGAGACTTGATGGTGCCCCCAGGCAATCTGGCTTCTGAACGACTTCAGTTTTCTAGCTATTTATGAATTTATCTGCATTTCAAGTATGAAACTTTGTGAGTTATTTTTCAAAGGGACTTTTAGAACTAGTGGTAAGTGTTCAACATCACTTTTCACTTTCATGCATTGGAGAAGAAAACGGCAACCCACTCCAGTGTTCTTGCCTGGAGAATCCTGTGGACAAAGGGGCCTGGTGGGCTGCCATCTATGGGGTCGCACAGAGTTGGACACTACCGAAGCGACTTAGCAGCCGCAGCAGCCCTCGAGCATCTCAGGGTGTTCTGAATTCACATTTTTGTTAAGGTTTTTCCCTTCTCCCAGACATTTCTCCAGTGCCACACTTCTGTTCTGGCGTCTACTCATTCAGGTGCCTCACTTCACCAGGCAATCCTATTTGTCATCTTATTCTGAGTAATCTTCACCTGCTACCACCGCCGCCCTAATGATCGGTTTAGCAGCTTCCGGTCCCTGCAGTTCATCCCAGCTCTTGAAGTACTGGGCAGTCTTTTCTGAAGTGTTTGCCTTTTGTATCTTAAAAAGGGCCCAATATCAGGGTTACTTGAGCTCCGATTTATTCCAAAATCTTACGTCTAGCACTTTTTAGCTTTCTTCAAAGTGATTTTCTTCCGAGGTGCTGATGTGCCTTTGAGTTTTACCTAGAATGTTTGATTCTTCCTGATTCTCAGCTTTTGTTGCTAAAGGGCATCATCATGCTATGGTCCCTTATGACATATCTTTTCTCAGAGACTTGATGGTGCCCCCAGGCAATCTGGCTTCTGAACGACTTCAGTTTTCTAGCTATTTATGAATTTATCTGCATTTCAAGTATGAAACTTTGTGAGTTATTTTTCAAAGGGACTTTTAGAACTAGTGGTAAGTGTTCAACAACCAGCAGTCTGGGATGGAGGAGACCTGACTTGTAGCATTTGCTGATTTCCATGGTGTAAATGCTCCCAGCATGGCCAATTTCAGGGTTCTAATGTGTACATGGAATTGGAAAGTGATGCTTACAGTCAGTTCTCTGGAATGAATACGAGCTAACTCCAGCACACCATTCCTTACACTCTCTAATGAACCATGAATATAAACATCTGCATTTTTAAAGTATTGTTATTGTTCCACAGACCATGCATATATGAGACTGAACCAGGCCAGTCTGTTGTATACATATGCATGTATTTACACATATACTCTGGCAGGCGCACACCTAGTGATACATGGAGGTAAATAAGAACTAAATCAGTGGCACAGAACAGTTTTCCTCTGCTGTGCTCATAGACCACCTTGTGTATATATCTGTTATGATCCTTGTTCTATGTCATTGTTTCCATATGTACTTGACCAACTGGAGTTTTAAATTTTTAAAATAATTTTATTGAGCTGTAATTCACATACTATTTAGTTCTCCCATTTAAGGTGTATAATTTAATGATTTTTGTATACTCATGGAGTTGAGCAGCTATGACTGCAGTCAATTTAAGAATATTTTTATCACCTCAGAAAAAACCCCCACACCCATTAGTAGTTACTCCACCTTCCCAGCCTCCCTCTTCCACTACCCTTACACACATCTTAATCAATCAATAATCTTTCTGTCTCTATAGATTTGTCTATACTGTACATTTCATATAAATGGAATTATGTGGTCTTGTGTGATGTGAGCTTCTTTCAGTTTTAGCATAATATTTTCAAGAGTCATCCATGGTTTAGCATGTTTCAGTACTTCATTTTCTTTTAGTTCTGAATAAGATTGTATCATGTGGATATATCTCATTCTATTTATCATTCACCAGTTGATGCCATATGAGTTATTCTGCTGCTGCTGCTAAGTCACTTCAGTCTTGTCCGACTCTGTGTGACCCCATAGACAGCAGCCCACCAATTGTCTATACTGTACATTTCATATAAATGGAATTATGTGGTCTTGTGTGATGTGAGCTTCTTTCAGTTTTAGCATAATATTTTCAAGAGTCATCCATGGTTTAGCATGTTTCAGTACTTCATTTTCTTTTAGTTCTGAATAAGATTGTATCATGTGGATATATCTCATTCTATTTATCATTCACCAGTTGATGCCATATGAGTTATTCTGCTGCTGCTGCTAAGTCACTTCAGTCTTGTCCGACTCTGTGTGACCCCATAGACAGCAGCCCACCAGGCTCCCCCATCCTTGGGATTCTCCAGGCAAGAATACTGGAGTGGGTTGCCATTTCCTTCTCCAATGCATGAAAGAGAAAAGTGAAAGTGAAGTCGCTCAGTCTGTCCGACTGTTAGCGACCCCATGGACTGCAGCCCACCAGGCTCACCTGTCCATTGGATTTTCCAGGCAAGAGTTATTCTAACTCTTTGCTATTGTGAATAATGTTGCTGTGAACATTTGTGTTAATTTTTGTGTGGAGGTGTATTTCATTTCTTTTGTGAATTTACCCAGGTGTGGGATTGCTGGTCATATGATATTTCCATGTTTATGTCAAACAATATTTTAAGGCAGCGGCAACTTTACATTCACTCCTTCAGTATATGAAGGTTCCAATTTCTCATATTCTCACTATTACTTGTTACTATCTTTTTTTTTGGTTATAGGCAGCCTCGTGGGTATGAAGTAGTATTTCATGTTTCCCTAGTGGTTAGTAATGCTGACCATCTTTCCATGTGCCTATTTATGTCTTCCTTAGAGAAATGTCTATTTGAATCTTTTGCTCATTTAAAAAAATTGACGTGTTTATTATTTCATTAAGTCTGAGTTGTTTATACATTGTGGGGACAAATCCCTTATCAGACCTATAATTTTTGCATATTTTCTTGATTCTGTAGGTTTTCTTTTCACTTTAATAGTGTCACTTTCAAACAAAGACATTTTTAATTTTGATGAATTCTAATTGATCTGTTTTCTTCTTTTGCTGTTTGTGCTTTTGATGTGCTTTTTAAAAAGGCTTTTCCAACCCATATCATAGATTTTTTAAAAGAGTTTTATAGTTTTACCTCTTACATTTAGTTCTGTGATCCATTTTGTGTGTATCCAGTGTTTGTGTCTCATGTAAGTAACAGTATGTTTTCTTAAAACCAGGGATTCCATGATAAAAAATTCTAGGATAAACAGTTTAGCCCTAAAGAAAATGAAGCACAATCTCCTCTCTCTATGCAAGTTAACAACTGATTTTTCCATTAAAATATTTTTTAAAAAGACATCAGCCATTGTGGGATTTATTTTGATGATTATTCATTTTCTTTATTTGAGTATCTATCAATTAAAATTCTAATTTCATCAAAGCTTCATTTTTTTTTAATGTCTCACTAGCAGACCTTACTTGCTTAATGGACCCAGAACTGTAGAAGTATTTTTACTTTTTTGACAAGTAATTAAATTTCTAGCAATGTTCTGGATCAAACAGTTTACACTGAATTAGTAATCTGATTTTTAGCTTTTTTAGCTGCAATTATATGTGTAAACAGTATCCTTTTCTCCCAAAGGTTGTAAATATCTTTATAAAAATAGATAGAAGGAAAATGGAAAGAGGAGGGTAGCTCCCCTCCAACTTAAAAAAAAAGATCTATTGAAGTTAAAATTAAAAGGAGGTGTTTGATATGATAAATAATGATGAGATAATGGGTTTCTGTGGGATATGGAAATAGAATCCACAATGAAAATGAGGACCTCAGTTAAGAGATGGTAGGTGGATCAACTGTAAACTGAAAGTTTGACTTACCTTTTGTACTTTTTCACAAGCATTACTAGCATTTGGCAAGAGTATCTATAAGCCTTCTTGTATGCAAGGATTTCTCAGAAGTGGCAGGTCATCTGGGAGCCTAAAGGTAATCCTGTATAGTTTAAATAGTAGGCTAATTATACTTCTGTTTTTTTTCTCAGTAGTTCATTGTGAATCTTCTGTGCAGGTGATGATGAAATGCTTGTCCTTTATGTAAAACATAGATATGGCTGCCAGGCAAGGGCTTTTTAAAAAGTGCTTTGCTGAGCATAGCAGGCTGTTCATGATGGAAAGGAAGGAGGTTTACCACCCATGTATAGCTTATAAGTTTATTAAATATCACAGCATCGCTGTATTGTAAATTATTAAGAAGCAGTGGCACAGAGACCCTTGTCATTGCTAATGAGGATTCCAACCTGACTGATTTGACCTAATCATTAGGAGATAATAATAGATCAGTCCCTTAAATTACTAGATAACTTTGATGATTGCTCAGCAGCATGCAGACAAAAGCAGAGCCCAGCATGGATTTTATCATTTATCTAATCCATTTTAGACCAAAACATGTCAGAAAGAATATAGAAGACGTTATTTACAGTTACCAAGCTATAAATATTTGTCAAAATGATTTTTCTAGCTTTAAGCTCTCCTTTCATTTTTAAATTCTAAAATTATTGTTATAATATTTTTCTCATATAACTTTAACACACAGTGTTTAAGAAAAACAGGTTAGGAGCTATCAATTTAGTAAGTTTCTACCTTAGAATATTCTATGATTAAATAAGACTGCTACTTCAGAAAATATAGCTAAATCCTTACAGGGGGACATACATAGATTTTTAAATTTAGGAGATGTGTTAATCTACTGCATTGATTTTATCCTCATCACAATTAAATTAATTCTCTGTGTCATCATTTATCATCTCAGAAATTTGTCTCTGTACTATAACCATATGAGTTATTCCCACAAAGTATGTCAGAATAATTCATACTTGCTTCTTCTTTAATAATTTCCTCAAGTTAGCAAGTCTCATAAGAAAAATTCCAATCTATTATATTTTATTTGCAAAGAGTATTAACACAATATATTAAATGCTATGTAGAAATTAAGTTGCAGGAATTTTTACCTTAGGTTTTTAAAAAAAATGTTTACCAAAATATGACACACATATAAAAGTACATAAACCACAAGCTTAATAAATTATCATAAAGTGAATACAGAACTAAAATCAGTCCCAAGTCAAAGAAAGTAGATTATTGCTAGAACCTAGGAGTCATTCTGGTGATCCACTGCAGTCACAACCTATCCTATCATTGCTTAAGATAACCAATTGGACAATGGTCTCAACTTCTGGAACTGTAGTTTCATTTTGGCTTTTCCTGAGCTTTCTACAGATGAAGTCATACAGTAGCCGGCATGCTTTTGTATTGGATCTCTTTCACTCAGCAGTTGTTCAGTTGCTCATTCATGTCCAACTCTTTGCAGCCCCATGGATTGCAGCACCAGGCTTCCCTGTTCTTTACCATCTCTTGGAGTTTGCTCAAACTTATGTCCATTGAATTGGTGATGCCATCCAACCATCTCATTCCCTGTTGTCCCCTTCTCCTCCTGCCTTCAGTCTTTCCCAGCATCAGGGTCTTTTCCAGTGAGTTGGTTCTTAGCGTCAGGTGGCCAAAGTGTTGGAGCTTCAGTTTCAGCATCAGTCCTTCCAATGAATATCTAGGGTTGATTTCCTTTAAGATTGACTGGCTTGATCTCCTTGCAGTTCATCAATAATATATTTGTAAAACTCATCCATGGTTTTATGTGGGCATATAGTTAGTTCATTTTAATTGCTGTGGAGTATTCCTTTGTATGAATGTGAATATAGTACATTTTATTTGTACTTTATACTTTGATGAATATATAAGATGTTTCAAGTTCTGAATATTCTTGAATATTTTGGTATACATATACACAAATTTATCTCTAGGAATATATATCTAGGGATGGGATTATTGGGTCTTGGTATGTGCATGTATCTATCTTTACCAGATACTACCAAGCTGGTTTTTAAAGGTGTTATATCAATTTTTCCAAGAATGGCTTTTTAAACAGATTTAATATGTAACAATAGCAATTTGAAATTAAAATGTTATTAACTCTTCTTTGGTGTAAACTTCTATTTTTATAAGAAGCCTTTAGGTGGGAAACAGTTGTAGGTTAAAAAAAGTTTTATAAATCTGAAAGAACATGCATTTGAGAATCTGAACAAGTATGTGGATAATAAGATGGATTTTTGATTCTTTGCCTCTAATCCTGTAAGCCATTTGAGGCCTAATATGCTGGGAATCTATAGATCCTTTTAATGTCTTTATACTTCAGTTCTCGTATTTGAAAGTTTATTAACATTACTCATTGTCTTATGGGGTTATTAAGACAAATAAATGAGGTATTACATCAGAAACTCGACAAAAGTAAATGCACAATAATTAACAATTGTTATTTAGCAACACTTTTAAACTTAGGTCTTTATTCAGGCATCTAGGTTTAAAACCTAAACTGATTAGTTTAGAGTAACCAAGTTAAGTTATATGATGGTAGAAAAATGAAGAACAGAAACATCCCCTGAACTCCTGGGGATAGGGGACATTTGATATTGTTACATGAAAAAAAGTATTACAATGCAGTTTATCTCATACCTTAACCAGGAAGTAATTCTGTTCACAGAAGTCAACAGATTCTTTTTCTCCCTTTCTCTTTCTTTGTCTTTTTCAGGGCTGTATTGTGTGTGTGTGTGGTTTTTTTTTTTTTTTTTGTGGACCTTAGGCACTTTTGCTTTCATAGATCTTTTTCTCCATTAAAAATTAACTAATTAATAAAAAGAATATGACAGTACCAGTACAAAGATATAGTAAAACGTTTTCTTCAAACCAGAAATTCATTTTCCCCCAATTTTGAAGGAAATTAAAACATTTTCTTGGACTTCTGATTGTATCCTGGACTCTAGCCACTGTGTCTATTGTTCCTAATACCTGATCTTTCCTCTCTCTCTCTCTGTCTCTCTCTTGCTTCAGATTCATATCATAGTGTCTTCTCAGATTAGACGGTAATAAGACTTCACAACCATTCTGCTTTTAAGTAAAGTAGGCAGCCAGCATTTTGCAGTACACATTAGATAGGAAAAAATTCACTTAAAAAACTAAATACACACAGTGGAACACACAGAAGGGTCTCCTAATGGAAGGACAAATTACTGGAGTTTTAGAGACACTAAGAAAAATTACACTGACTGGGCACATGAAATGAATTCTCAAAAGATGATGAAACTAGATAAGCCATAAATGATGTTTGTATCTATGCAAGCACACATACCATTTCTCTACTGTATATTCTTCTGTGTCTCCATTACACTCACGGATATTTCTTTTATCTTTTGTATTGATACTTTAAAATCTGGTGAAATATCAATCAATGAACTCTGAATGGCTGCTCATAGAATTTTGTCATTTCTTTATCATTACGAATAGTGAACTCCCATGGTTCTTATTTAGACTGACTCTGAGCCACTCCTATTTTCTCTGACCTTTTAAAATGATAAACTTAATGAGCCATTTGCACCATTTTGGAGTGGTGGACATTCTCCATACTCTTCTTTAATACTCATGAAGCAAATTCCAGTTAATAAATCCTGACAGAATCCCTAAGAGGAAGGTACATGACATGATAACTCCAGTTTTAAGTGCTCCAACATCTCGTAGTCTTGGGCCATATTGCTATAGAAGGCTTTTGCTTATTTAAATATTTTTCTTATAATTATATTTTTGTGTTAGCAAGGTTTCTGATCCACATTACTTCATTAAAATAAATGATTTGATGAGCAAGGCAGCTTAAGATTCATATTCTGTGCTAATTAAAAGATTCTTCTAATTGTTAGAAGGCTCCTGATGGCTTTCTAATTCTTTCAACTCATTACTTTTTTACTGAAGTTACAGCTCTTAAAGGAATAGTAACAGATACTATGAAACTTCCTTTCTACATATACACACTGCCTCAAAATACATTAATTTGTGAAAGCAGGCCAATAATTTAAAATCTGTTAATTGATGTGCTTTCCTTCCAGAACTAAGTGAAATATCTTTCCTATTTTCCATTTCTACTTTCCCATCTGGATACTAAAATGCATTTTTAAAAGATTACTTTTAGTTGAAAGTAATGTAGCAAAACATACATTAAAACTGCTATGTTTCCACTTGCATATATTTTAGTTACATCAGTAGATTAGGTCTTAATTCTCTTTTTTATACTACTACAAAGAGGAGCAAGGATGGTTATACTTTTACTATGAAAATGTTCATTCTTGTATGTGATTACTAACAGAATTCATAAATGTGTCAGTTTATACTTGGATCATTATGAAGTGATGTTTTTGGCAATTGTGTGAACGGATTCTCTGCCTGTAAAGACTGGTGATTGAAGACAGACAACATTGATATTAGACAAAGTTAACGAACATTTGAAAAATATGATAGGAACTATATACATAAAAAAGCAAAGTACATATCCAAAATACTATCCATTGTAAGTATAGTTTGGTAAGAGAAGAGTAAAAGGAAAGTAAATGAATGAAGTTGACAAATATTTATGCATTGCTTTTTAAGGCTGACCTGATAACACAGCCCATGTAAAGCTTGCTTTATTTCTGTGATTGACAGCCATTAAGTAATTTATGGGATTTACTTAAACCATATATACTCATTTCAAGAGGACATTTAAATCTCATGTTCCATTAATATTAAATTCCAATTAATCCTGAATATAAATTTATCAAAAGTTAGCTTTCCTCTGCTTTATTATGTGATGAAAGAATATAACAATTTAGGCTATAACTTCATAGTTTATAAAATGGTGTCACATATACTATCTCACTGGATTTACTCAATAATGCTGAGAAATAGACATCCTTGACTCTATATGACAAGTGGAAAAACAGGAGAAACTTAAGTGACTGACTTAATAACACAGAGAAAATGAATTCTAAGTGAGAAATAATGCATATCTTTTTTATAACTCCAAACTTGAAATACTCAGGAAAGAGTAATTTGACAAATAAGTGATTATCAAGAATTAGTCAAAAAAGTTATTTTGATATCAATACTATCCCTCAGAAAAATGTACAAAGACATATGTAAAAGTTATTTACTTATAAGAAGAGTTAACATTACAATAAAACATAAAATTTATATGGCACACAAAAAATTAATTTATTTAAAAATTAAAAAGTTAATTAAAAACTTAATACAAGATTTTTATGGTTTGTTTTTGTTGACAAATCAGTCAATGAAAGATAAGGGGAGGATATAAAAAAAGAAATTCCAATAATCTGTGTTTCTAAAAACCTACTATAATTTCATAAAACAAACTAAACTTTCCAGCAACCATGGGAAAGAGAAAACCAAAAAGACTTGGGAATTAGTAGAATAAAGCATGTCACAATGTCTCTAGAAGCAGATATTTTGTTGTTATTGAGATTGGAAGAAATTTAACACATACTATTTGTATAAGGAACCTTGTTTAGTCAAATATATGATATTCGTGATTGAGAAAAACTAATTCAGAAGAAATTTTATATCATGAATTATTATATTCCACTGAAATGCCTGTCCTAGTTGTAAATAGTGTTGCGATGAACATTGGAGTACATGTGTCTTTTTCAATTATGGTTTCCTCAGAGTTTATATTCAGAAGTGGCATTGTTGGGTCATGAAGTGAAGTGAAGTGAGGTTGCTCAGTCATGTCTGACTCTTTGCGACCCCATGGACTGTAGCCCACCAGGCTCCTCCATCCATGGAATTTTCTAGGCAAGAGTACTGGAGTGGGTTGCCATTTCCTTCTCCAGGGGATCTTCCTGACACGGGGATTGAACCCAGGTCTCCTGCATTGCAGGCAGACGCTTTACCATTGAGCCACCAGGGAATCCCTTGTTGGGTCATATGAAGTCTTATTCCTAGTTTTAAGGAACCTCCATACTGGTTTCCATAGTGGCTGTTATCAATTTGCATTCCCACCAGCAGTGCAAGAGAGTTCCCTTTCCTCCAAACCCTCTCCAGCATTTATTGTTTGTAGATTTTTTGATGATGGCCATTCTGATGGTATGAGGTGCTACATCGTTGTAGTTTTGACTTACATTTTTCTAATAATGTGTGATGTTGAGCATCTTTTCATGGGTTTATTAGCCATCTATTACTGTACAGGAGACAGGGATCAAGACCATCCTCAAGAAAAAGAAATGCAAAAAAAGCAAAATGACTGTCTGAGGAGGCCTTACAAATAGCTGTGAAAAGAAGAGAAGCAAAAAGCAAAGGAGAAACGGAAAGATATACCCATTTGAATGCAGAGTTTCAAAGAATAGCAAGGAAAGATAAGAAAGCCTTCCTCAGTGATCAATGCAAAGAAATAGAGGAAAACAATAGAATGGGAAAGACTAGAGATCTCTTCAAGAAAATTAAAGATACCAAGGGAACATTTCATGCAAAGATGGGCTCAATAAAGGACAGAAATGGTATGGACCTAACAGAAGCAAAAGATACTAAGAAGAGGTGGCAAGAATACAAAGAAAAACTGTACAAAAAAGATCTTCACAACCCAGATAATCACGATGGTGTGATCACTCACCTAGAGCCAGACATCCTGGAATGTGAAGTCAAGTGTGCCTTAGGAAGCATCACTACAAATAAAGCTAGTGGAGATGATGGAATTCCAAATCACAACAAACTGGAAAATTCTGAAAGAGATGGGACTGCCAGACCACCTTACCTGCCTCCTGAGTAATCTGTATGCAGGTCAAGAAGCAACAGTTAGAACTGTGCATAGAACAAAAGACTGGTTCCAAATTGGGAAAGGAGTACATCAAGGCTGTATATTGTCACCCGGCTTGTTTAACTTACATGCAGAGTACATCATGAGGAATGCCAGGCTTGATGAAGCACAGGTGGAAATCAAGATTGCTGAGAGAAATATCAATAACCTCAGATATGCAAATGACACCACCCTTATGACAGAAAGCAAAGAACTAAAAAGCCTCTTGATGCAAGTGAAAGAGGAGAGTGAAAAAGTTGGCTCAAAACTGAACATTCAGAAAACAGATCATGCCATCTGGTCCCCTCACTTCATGGCAAATAGATGGGGAAACAGTGGAAACAGTGACAGACTTTATTTTTGGGGGCCCCAAATCACTGCAGATGGTGATTGCAGCCATGAAATAAAAAGATGTTTACTCCTTGGAGGAAAAGTTATGACCAACCTAGACAGCATGTTTAAAAGCAGAGACATTACTTTGCCAACGAAGGTCAGTCTAGTCAAGGCTATGGTTTTTCCAGTAGTCATGTATGGATGTGCTGCTGCTGCTGCTAAGTTGCATCAGCCATGTTCGACTCTGTGTGACCCCATAGATGGCAGCCCACCGGGCTCCCCTGTCCCTGGGATTCTCCAGGCGAGAACACTGGAGTGGGTTGTGATTTCCTTCTCCAGTGCATGAAAGTGAAAAGTGAAAGTGAAGTTGCTCACTTGTATCCGACTCTTAGTGACCCCATGGACTGCAGCCTGTTAGGCTCCTCCGTCCATGGGATTTTCCAGGCAGGAACACTGGAGTGGGCTGCCATTGCCTTCTCCAGTATGGACGTGAGAGATGGACTATAAGGAAAGCTAAGCGCTGAATAATCGATGTTTTTGAACTGTGGTATTGGAGAAGACTCTTGAGAGTCCCTTAGACTCCTCAGAGATCCAACCAGTCCATCTTAAAGGAAATCCTGACTATTCTTTGGAAATACTGATGCTAAAGCTGAAACTCCAATACTTTGGCCAACTGATGGGAAGAACTGACTCATTTGAAAAGACCCTGATGCTGGGAAAGATTGAAGGCAGGAGGAGGGGACGACAGAGGATTCGGTGGTTGGATCGCATCACCAACATGATGAACATGAGTTTGAGTAAGCTCTGGGAGTTGGTGATGGACAGGAAAGCCTGTCATGCTTCAGTCCATGGGGTCGCAAAGAGTTGGACACGACTGAGTAACTGAACTGAAATGATTTCTCTTTCAGTGAAGGGCCCCATACTCCATCTGACCTGGAGACCACTGAACTCTTAAAACTCAGCTTATTCCCTTTCCTCCAAACCTGCTCTCCCGGTCCCCATTTCAGGGAGTAGCACCACCAACCATCCTGTTGCCCAAACTGGACACCTGGGAGACATTCTGGGATACCCTTTGCCCTTCCCTCATTCCCACCACCTTAATTGTCTGTCCACTAAGCCAGCTGGCCTCTTTTCATCTCCACAGATACCTTTCCCATCCAGGACATCATTATTTCTAGTTAAGCTGTGGTCGTAGCCTCTGGCTTGTCCTCCCTGCCATTATACTTGCCCTTCTCCAATTCATCACTTTCATTACAGTCTCAATGAGCATTCTAAAACGTGCCTCTAATGTTGCACTTTATCCCGGTACCCTCAGGATAATGAACCAGTTCTTTAATGTGCTTTAGAAAAAAAATCAGCATCTAATGTATTGGGACAAACTGGGACAATTTGAAAACTGAAAGGAGGCACTATTAATGATTACACCAGGACAATGTGACTGCCCCCAGACAAACTGGGAGGAGATGTCCCCATAAGTATAAGGTCCTCTTGCCTATTTTGCCTTGTTTCAGGTGCTGGTCACTCTGCCTGGAACACCAGTGCAGGCAGAAGAGATTTATTCTTTGGGCAGTGAGGAATGGGGATTTTTTGAGCTGAGGATGTGATATTGGCAGTAATAATAGCACGTCACGTTTGAGCAGTAGTTTACATTTTGCAAAACACATTTATGGTGTTTGTTGAATAATGAATTGTTCGGTATATCAGTTGATCGAGGGCAATGTATTAGGTACTGAAGGACGTTGACTTTTTTATTTTTAAGTAAGAATGGTTTTGGACATTGAGGATAAGTGATTTTTAGCCTTAATTGGACCATGAATCCCTTTGAGAATCTAATGCAATCCATGGACCTATTCTGTCTGCAGATGTATATTCAAGTCATCTTCTATGCACCTTTGTAGGAGGAACTAAGAGGTTAAAGAATCTCTTCTACAGATATTATGATTGATTCAGTGGTATATTAATGTGGACTTCTTTTTAGCCACTAATGAAATTGTAAAATGCAGATGGAAAGTGTAAATTTTTTGTGACCCCGTACCCTGCTCTGAGTCTAACCTGTAAAAAGTATCATTAATGATAACAAATGTTTTCCCCAATTTAGTGCTTTGTGAACAATAAATAGGTTATGTATCAGTCTCCACAGGGTTGTGTTTGAGGACACTTAGGAGACACCTTAAATATGTTTGAATCTGTAATACTGTATGTTTGTTTCCATATTGTAAAAACATGTGTTTTCTTTGCAGTATGTCATCAAAAAGCTGAACCTCCGAAATGCCTCCAGCCGAGAGCGGCAAGCTGCTGAACAGGAAGCTCAGCTCTTGTCTCAGCTGAAGCATCCCAATATTGTCACCTACAAGGAGTCGTGGGAGGGTGGGGACGGTTTGCTGTACATCGTCATGGGCTTCTGTGAAGGAGGTGATCTGTACCGAAAGCTCAAAGAGCAGAAAGGGAGGCTTCTGCCTGAGAGTCAGGTGGTGGAGTGGTTTGTTCAGATTGCCATGGCTCTGCAGGTACTGTCGGGATTCAGAGCATTTCACTTGCTCCAAGGTGACAGAAGGATGGCTGGGGAGATTTTAGGGAAATGATTCCCCAGATTTATTCATTAAAAAAAAAGAAAGAATGTTTAAAAACTCCATTTATGATGACCTTGTCCCTCTTGCTTTAACACTGGAATATTTCTGAATAAGTAAATACTATATTGAAGCAGACATGGATTTTATCTGATGGCTGGGGAAGATAGTTCTCTTTTTATTTAAATATTATAGCAAAATCCATTTTAAGGGCCCTTAATTGAGAAAAACCAAAGAATGACCTTGTTGGTTATCTGTTGGTCACCTGCATCATACTGAATGGTGGTTGAGCCAATTAATGTGCCTAAACTCTGGGGTTTGGGGCTTTAACTCTGCTATGGCAGAATTAGTAGAAATGTGAAATATGTTTGTGTTTTAATATACGTATTTTCAAAAGTGAAACTGTTCATGAAATATCATTCTGGGACTAGTCTGACTTGTCCAGAATTTACTGTGTTTAAATATAAGTTTTTTCACTCTAAAATAAAAGTGATGTTTTTATAGTTAAAAACATTATTAACCTGAAGATTTCATGAGCCTGAGAGGCATGTTCATCTAACTTTGTCTAAGTTGTCTACCTTCAATGGCAGTTTGAAAGCATGCTTTTTAACTGGGTCCATATAATGCTAAGTGGTATGACCGTCAAGGCGCCAAGGAACAATTGTGAGGGAAGTTGGGCAAATTAATGCATAGAACTTAATTTCTTATTTTGGAAAGCTGTAAGTTAGACCTTTTGTTTACAGACTATAAAGCAATAGTGTTTTGACGTGTAGGTAACTAGGGCTCTTTAACTTAAACAATTGTTGATGGTATATAAGAAGTCAAAAATAAGTTGACAAGTGTATTTATATTGAATACAACGTTCTTTTTCTTCAGTATTTACATGAAAAACACATCCTCCACCGAGATCTAAAAACCCAAAATGTCTTCCTGACAAGAACAAATATCATCAAAGTGGGTGACCTTGGAATTGCCCGAGTGCTTGAGAACCACTGTGACATGGCTAGCACCCTCATTGGCACACCGTACTACATGAGCCCTGAACTGTTTTCAAACAAACCCTACAACTACAAGGTAGGATTGGGCTGTTTCTGCCAGCTCACCTTGTCTCTAGGGCAGTATTCATAATTTTAGAATCCATCAGAATATTAAGTCAGAAGAATTCTCTGTGAATTAATTTAAGGAAAATGTCTTTTTTTTTTAAAGAGGAAAAATGTAAATAAGGCATTCTGATTTTCACCATTTACTAAATTTTTTTTTCTAGTCTGATGTTTGGGCTCTGGGATGCTGTGTTTATGAAATGGCCACCCTGAAGCATGCTTTCAATGCAAAAGACATGAATTCTTTAGTTTATCGGATTATTGAAGGAAAGGTAAAGAATATTTTGGAACTAATTGTTTTTAATATATGGACCAAGGTTAATTTAATCTAACTTTGAAAGTAGCTACTGGTAAAAGGGATAATTAGGCGGATAGTTAAGAATGGTGGGTTCCATGTGTGGGGAAGGTTGAATTATAGGAGAAGGAACTGATTTTTCCTTGATATTAATTTAAGGTGGCTGAGTGGGTCTGAAGAATTAACTTCTTCAAAACCACAACCTTATAGCCTTAGGATGTGCAGATGCCCTGAGGCTATTGGTAGTGTCTCCTAAGTACCTTATGGTTAAATGAACCCCATTTACAATGAGTCTACTCTGTCTGAACTTGTTCCTTTGGTAATTATTATAATCACTAGAGAGATGCTAGAGTGACAAATTTTATACATGAATTTCATGAGACTTGTTGCTGTCTGCAGTGTCAGGCATCCACACACCTTTAAGTTTTGAGGCTATGAATCACTTACTGATTTTAATATTATACCAAGACACATTTAATGTTTTAATATGAAAAATAAAAAACACACAAAAAGTAAAATTTGCTTTTTACGTCCACTACTTAATAATTCCACTAAAGAACCAAAAAGGAAAAGGGTGAAATTTCTCTTTGTTATCATCCATTTCCATTCCTCGGAGATAACCATTGGTGACCATTTGTTGCATAACCTTCCTGGCTTTCCCTGTTTTTATACAGACTTTGCTCTGGGTATGTATGTTTAAAAAAAGTAACTGAAGTGAAATCAGGCTACACACACTGTTGTACACAACCCGCTTTTCTGACTGAACATGTAAGGGATATCTTTCCAGGTTGGTATCTGTAAATCTTTTATTTTTTTAAAGGCTACCTGGTATTTAATTAGGAGGGTATGGGACTTCCCTGGTGGCACTAGTGGTAAAGAATCCACCTGCCAATGCAGGAGATGCAAGAGATGCAGGTTTATTTTATTTTATTTTTAAAATTTATTTTTAATGTAAATTTATTTATTTTAATTGGAGGCTAATTACTTTACAATATTGTATTGGTTTTGCCATACATCAACATGAACCCACCACGGGTGTACACGTGTTCCCCATCCTGAACCCCCCTCCCACCTCCCTCCCCATACCATCCCTCTGGGTCGTCCCAGTGCACCAGCCCCGATCAACCTGTCTCATGCATCGATCCTGGACTAGCGATTTATTTCACATATGGCATTAAAGATGCTTCACTTCCATTATCCCAAATCATCCCACCCTCATGCTCTCCCACAGAGTCAAAAAGACTGTTCTATACATCTGTGTCTCTTTTGCTATCTCGCATACAGGATTATCGTTACCATCTTTCTAAATTCCATATACATGCATTAGTATACTGTATTGGTGTTTTTCTTTATGGCTTACTTCACTCTATATAATAGGCTCCAATTTCATCCACCTCATTAGAACTGATTCAAATGTTTTCTTTTTAATGGCTGAGTAATACGAAGATCATGGCATCCATTGATGCTTTGTATTGTGGTGTTGGAGAAGACTCTTGAGAGTCCCTTGGACTGCAAGGAGATCCAACCAGTCCATTCTGAAGGAGATCAGTCCTGTGTTTTCTTTGGAAGGAATGATGCTAAAGCTGAAACTCCAGTACTTTGGCCACCTCATGAGAAGAGTTGACTCATTGGAAAAGACTCTGATGCTGGGAGGGATTGGGGGCAGGAGGAGAAGGGGACGACAGAGGATGAGATGGCTGGATGGCATCACAGACTCGATGGACGTGAGTCTGAGTGAACCCTGGGAGTTGGTGATGGACAGGGAGGCCTGGCGTGCTGCAGTTCATGGGGTCGCAAAGAGTCGGACACAACTGAGTGTCTGAAGTGAACTGCACTGACGTCTGCCCTTGAAGAATCCATGTTCCATCTGGAAGGAGGAGCTGTCGCCACTATGCTTCACTGAGTTATTGCCCTGTTAGACTGGGTAGGATTTTGCTGGAGTGCTGGCAACTTATTATCATGTAAGCTATATATGCCTTCATGGTCCAAGATCATCCCAGTAACTTCACATAATACATTACTGATTCAGTACAAATTTTGTATCTTTTTTTTAAATCTTCTGTGAGCTTTCATAATAGAAAATGACACTAAATTAGAGAAAGTAAGAGTTTAGCCAATTAGAAGAGCATATAATTTGATCACTGAAACTAGAATGTAAGTATCTACTTCACTCTATCTACTTCACTGAGTAGTTAGAAGGATTATGTAGGTGATATAAGTGAAATTGTTTTCAAATTTTAAAAAATAACATGTTGTCAATTGTACTGAATTTGAATGACTTCTTATAATTGTCACTCAAATATTTTTCAAACTTTTGAATTATCCAGTTAATTTGTGATGGTTAGTGGAATAGAAAACTCCAGACATTTTTGTGTAATGTTTTACTGTTTAATGCTTTGGTCTCTCTTAACAATACAATTTTTATTTGTATACAGATTTCCTTCAGAGTGTTTTATTTTAAATACAATAAGAGATAAGCCTGATACCTGTGTTCTTTCCTTACATATTTAATTTAGTGATTATTCTTATATATCTAAAAGTCATTTAAGTCTTTCTTATAAGATCCTGATAGATTCTGTGTTTTGGGGCTGCTTAAAAATTATATATTCTTTCTTGATGCTTGCTGGCAATATATTCTTGGGAACTAAATTTAATTGTCATATTACTCAAAGATTTACATAATAAAAGGGACAGGAGGGATATGCATTATAGTTTTTGGCTTTTGATTTTATATTGAAATGTAGTTGAGTGACAGCATTATAGTAGTTTCAAGTGTACAGCAAAGTTACTCGTGTACATGTATCTATTCTTTTTCAAAGTCTTTTCCTATCAAGGCTGCTACATACTAGTGAGCAGAGTTGCCTATGCTATTGCAGGTCTTTGTTGATTATCTATTTTAAATATGGCAGAGTGTGTAGGATTATCTATAGGGATTGAATTTCATTCTATTTTAGGTCACTATAGTGTGGAAAGTTATCTACATCAACTTATTTCTCTTTACAGTTCTCTGCAAGGCTTATGAATGAGATTTAGGAATAAGCCTTACTAAAATTTATACTGCTGCAACTTTTAACTGCTGTTATTGACTTGCACAGTGTAATTTGAAATCTTTATTGTTATTCTCTTTCTGCAGAAAATTTGTTCTGGTATCCAGCCATAAGTTTAGCATCATGACTTTGAGTACTAGCAAAGCAGGGCTTTCTGAAGAAATATTTTAAAACTTAAAACACAGACACATTTTTTTAGACAAATATTTAATACTCATCCACATATGGCTAGTTGTACAGGAAGGTTTTTTCTTTGTGGTTGGGCACTCCTTAAATAAACTATGCCTCTGAGTACACATGTGTTTATATGCAACCCCCTCCTTGATTCTGGTTGACCCTGGGATGTGCTTCAACCAAAAAAAAAAAAAAAAAAGTGGCAAAAACAACTATTTGTTAGTTCTATGCCTATGCCTTAAGAAGACCTGGAATGTTTATTGTGTGCTCTGATGATAACTAGTTTTTAGAATGTAGAGTTGATGTACAAGGTGTATAATATGTGAAAAATGGCAATATTTGTGTAATGTGTGGGAGACTGTAGTTAGCTTAAGATAAGATATTTCAATGGGAAAATTTGGTGTCCCTAATCAGACATAGAACAGGGGTTATTTTAGATTTTCAGGTTATGTAAATATAAAAAAATATGGCATTTTATCTCATACATGTAGATCTTGATGTTCTTATAAACAATATCTTCCCCGAAAGACATACTTCTCTCAGGAATCAATCAGCAACAACTTTCTAAAATTTTAAAGTTCATTAGAGAGATTTTAAAAATCAGATTTAAACTCGTGTTCAGCTTACTAATGACCCATTGATGCATCATGCCTTGACTAACAGTGATGGAAGGAAGAGAAAAACAGAAAAATCTGTTTTGTTACTAGAAATTCTGCAGAAAGGTCTTCCTTCTGATCATTTCCTGGCTCTAGAGTGTAAACAGAATTGATTAGATAAGTATTGATAGCTATAACTCATAAAAATAAAAGCTTTTTAAGGTCTCTGTAATTTGTAAGAGTATAAAGAGAGATCTTGTGGCCAAATATTTGTGATCTGGAAAGCTGAGATTGAATGGACCTCTTCCCAGGAGCACAATACAATAAGCCTACCAAGTAGTTTTTAAAAGATCAAAGAAGAAGAAACACAGCTACTTTGAAGATAAAAAACCCTGTATTCATCTAACCCAATTTGTAGATGGGGAAACAATGGAAACAGTAACAGACTTTATTTTCGTGGGCTCCAAAATCACTGCAGATGGTGACTGCAGCCATGAAATTAAAAAACGCTTGCTCCTTGAAAGATAAGCTATGACCAACCTAGACAGCATATTGAAAAGCAGAACCATTACTTTGCTGACAAAGGTCCATATAGTCAAAGCGATGGTTTTTCCAGTAGGCATGTAAGGATGTGAGAGTTGGACCATAAAGAAAGATGAGTGCCTAAGAATTGATGCTTTTGAAGTATGGTGTTGGAGAAGACTCTTGAGAGTCCCTTGAACAGCAAGGAGATCAAGCCAGTCAATCCTAAAGGAAATCAGTCCTGAATATTCATTGGAAGGACTGATGCTGAAACTGAAACTCCAATACTTTGGCTCCCTGATGCAAAGAACTGACTCCTTGGAAGAGACCCTGATGGTGGGAAAGACTGAAGGCAGGAGGAGAAGGGGACAACAGAGGATGAGCTGGTTGAATGGCATCACCGACTGGGTGCACATGAGTTTGAGCAAGCTCTGGGAGTTGGTGATGGACAGGGAAGCCTGGTGTGCTACAGTCCATGGGGTTACAAAGAGTCGGACACTGCTGAATGACTGAACTGAACTGAAATGAATTTGAGTAAAATTGGAAATGAAAAGTCAGGAGTCAACAAACTCTAGAAAGAGCAATGATGAATGCCCTGCTTCTTTTCTGGGATATGTCCAATGAGGCAGTTCAGAGGGAGACTCAGAGATTGAAGTGTTGTCATTATTAATAATGTAATGTACATAAATGAAGTAAAAAGTGAAGTAAGAACTAAAATGAGTAAAAAAAAAAAGAGAAGCAAAGGAAAGTATAAATAAAAATGAAAGTACAGCTGAATAAAATATATTTCAAAATATTAAAGATACATAGAGACATGTTTATATTAGAAAAAATATGAGATTCTCATAAATGTACTCAAGAAATAAGAAGGAATCCACTGATACAAATGAAAATAATGGCTCTCTCTTCAGAGCTCTTGTGTGTGTTCTTTCTGTCCACCTGGCTAGATTTTTAGAAGCTCATTCTTACTAAATTTTTAATTTATATGATTTTTTAGAAAAAGTTTGTTTTTTGTTGTTGTTTTTGCTTTGGGAGCAGGGGAACACTTGGGATGTCTTTCTTCAGTAATTTTTATATGTCAGTCAGTCCTATTTTCTACCCAAACTTAATCCCTGTTCTGAGGCGGAATGCGAGTTGGGATAAATCCTTCAAAATGGTCCATGTATTCAACTTTTCTTTCCTTTCATCTGTGCAGTTGTGCTGGATAATTCCCATTCGTTCCTCTGTCCTTCTCTGCCTTTCTTTGTGTCCAGGAAAATGATCTCTATAGATAGTATAAAATTGTCCCTTCACTTTTGACATCCAGTTCCGACTGGATGGACATGAGTTTGAGCAAGCTCCAGGAGTTAGTGTTGGACAGGGGAGTCTGGCATGCTACAGTCCATGGGGCTGCAAAGAGTCAGACACAACTGAGTGACTGAACTGAAATGAACTGTATATGGTCAGTGGATTTGGAGGATGGGAAAAATAGATGGCTGTGATATTTACTCATCTGAATTTTGTCAGATTGCTATGTTCTGTCTCCATTGCTCTCCTAAAGGTCATAGCCAATCTTCTTCTCCCTTACAGCTACTCATTCTGGGTTCTGATAACTATTTTCCTTTCTTGTCACTTTTTAGCAATTGGTTGTTGTTCAGCTGACAAGTAGTGTCTGACTCTTTGCAACCCATGGACTGCAACACACCAGGCTTCTGTGTCCGTTACAGTCTCCTCCAAGTTCATGACCATTAAATCAGTGATGCCATCCAACCATCTCATCCTCTGTCGCCTTCTTCTCCTTCTGCCTTTGATCTTTTCTAGCATCATCGTCTTTTCCAATGAGTTAGCTCTTCAAATCAGGTGGCCAAAATATTGGAGCATCAGCTTCAGCATCAGTCCTTCCAAAGAGTATTCAGGGTTGATTTCTTTTAAGAATGACTGCTTTGATCTCCTTGCTTTCCAAGGGACTCTCAAGAATCTCCTCTAGCACCACAGTTCAAAAGCATCAATTCTTCAGTGCTCTGCCTTCTTTAAGACTCTCTAATGTTGTTAGCCTTGGGGTAGAGTGCTGTCTTTTGTTGGTTTCTTTTTTAATATTCTCCCTAACTTTGTAAATAAAAAAGTCCCTTTGTTAAACTCTCCTCCATTAAACTGCTTCACCGTGTCATCTCTTTTCTGTGAAGACCATAGCCAAAATACCTAATCTCTCAACTAGAGTGCATGTTCTTCAGTTCTTGGCCAAGATATCTGTGATGTATATAACAAGAGCAGCAGCAGTACTTACTGATCTTATTAGCTGAAATTTGTTGATTCAATGTTCTTGGCACTGTTTTAAGAACTTTATGTGCATTAATTAATTTAAGGTTTATATTTTCTTATAAAATTAGATACTATAAGTAACCCCACTTTGTGAATGTGCAAACTGAGGCATGGAGAGATTGAACAATAACCAGAAAGTGTTCGCAACCTTCTTACACTAAACATTCTCATCCCTTGTTTTGGCATGTCTACAACTATGGTCCTGAACATATTGCTTCTAAACAGTTGCAGTCATGCATTCTAGGTGGGTTTTAATCAGCATTTTACTTTTTTAACAGTTTAGCTGATTGTTTACTCTGAGGTAAATTCTACACCTTTGTAAGGCTTTATACAAATAAGTTTATAAATTATAAAAATACATATAATTTGGCCTGACTCTGTTCCTTGATACTTTAGAATGCTTGAACAACAAGATTATCATTTTGGGATCGGTTGTTCTTGCCTTGGGGCCGATTTCCTCCTTGCATTAGATCCTCAGCTCATTGACAAACACTCCATTTCCCCGTTTTGTCTCCCTTGTATTCATAACAAGAATAAGCCAAGCAAGTTAATCTAAGGTTCTTGTTTTTTCTAACCAGTGTTGTGTGGAAGCTTGGATGGAAGGGGAGTTTGGAGGAGAATGGATACATGTATATGTATGGCCGAGTCCCTTTGCTTTCCTCCTGATGCTTTTACAGCATTGTGAATCGGCTATACTCTAATGTAAAATAAGTGAAAAAAATGAAAGTTTTTCAGAAAGGTAAAATCAATCTAATTAAGTCACCTGACCTTATTAAAGTTATCACAAATAATTTATTTCTTAAATAAAGGTCTCCTTTTCCCCATCAACCTATCACATTTATATAATATTTACTTTGTTAATGTAGTATAGAAGAGTGAGTTATGATGAGGACTTAAATTTCCCCTTACACATATTTGGTAAGAATCAAAATCAATGTGTTACTAGTTTGTAAGTTATTTAGATATTCATTCAAAAGTAAAAGCATAAATGCAAATTAAATACAATCACCCAGGGAAGATCCTATAGGATTCCATATAGACTAACTAAAAAAAAAAAAAGAAAAATAGTCAGGGAGTAACAAAAACACAGTTGATACCATGCAGATGACACCATTCTTATGGCAGAAAGTGAAGAGGAGCTAAAAAGCCACTGGATGAAAGTGAAAGAGGAGAGCGAAAAAGTTGGCTTAAAGCTCAACATTCAGAAAACGAAAATCATGACATCGAGTCCCATCACTTCACGGGAAATAGATGGGAAAACAGTGGAAACAGTGTCAGACTTTATTTTTTTGGGCTCCAAAATCACTGCAGATGGTGACTGCAGCCATGAAATTAGAAGACACTTACTCCTTGGAAGAAAAGTTATGACCAACCTAGATAGTATATTCAAAAGCAGAGACATTACTTTGCCAACTAAGGTCCATATAGTCAAGGCTATAGTTTTTCCTGTGGTCATCATGTATGGATGTGAAAGTTGGACTGTGAAGAAANTGGTGACTGCAGCCATGAAATTAGAAGACACTTACTCCTTGGAAGAAAAGTTATGACCAACCTAGATAGTATATTCAAAAGCAGAGACATTACTTTGCCAACTAAGGTGCGTCTAGTCAAGGCTATGCTTTTTCCTATGGTCATGTATGGATGTGAAGAAGGCTGAGCACCGAAGAATTGATGCTTTTGAACTGTGGTGTTGGAGAAGACTCTTGAGAATCCCTTGGACTGCAAGGAGATCCAACCAGTCCATTCTGAAGGAGATCAACCCTAGGATTTCTTTGGAAGGAATGATGCTAAAGCTGAAACTCCAGTACTTGGGCCACCTCATGCGAAGAGTTGACTCATTGGAAAAGACTCTGACGCTGGGAGGGATTGGGGACAGGAGGAGAAGGGGACGACCGAGGATGAGATGGCTGGATGGTATCATGGACTCGATGGACGTGAGTCTGAGTGAACTCCGAGAGATGGTAATGAACAGAGAGGCCTGGCGTGCTGTGATTCATGGGATCGCAAACAGTCGGACACGACTGAGTGACTGAACTGAACTGAATGCTCCATTGTGTATATGTACCACAGCTTTCTTATACATTGGTCTGCTGATGGACATCTAGGTTGCTTCCATGTCCTGGCTATTATGAACAGTGCTGCAATGAACATTGGGTTATACGTGTCTCTTTCGATTCTGGTTTCCTAGGTGTGTATGCCCAGCAGTGGGATTCTTGGGTCTTATGGCAGTTCTATTTCCAGTTTTTTAAGGAATCCCCACACTGTTCTCTATAGTGGCTGTACTAGTTTGCATTCCCACCAACAATGTAAGAGGATTCCCTTTTCTATACACCCTCTGCAGCATTTATTTCTTGTAGACTTTCAGATAGCAGCCATTCTGACTGGCGTGAAATGGAAAAACAGTGGTTAGATGCCACGAAGTAGGTGGCAATGCCTTAACCATATGCGTGTTGTCAGGCCTGAGAGCCTCTTCCATCCTTGTCAAGGGGTGTGCTAACCCTCTCTCCTTACATACAACACAAGACGCAGGTTTAATCTCTGGATCCAGAAGATTTCCCTGGAGTAGGAAATGGCAACTCACTGCAGTATTCTTGCCTGGGAAGTCCCATGGACAGAGGAGCCTAGTGGGCTACAGTCTGTGGGGTCACAAAGAGTTGGACATGGCTGAGTGCACATGCATGCACACACACACACACACATCATACTCTATTCCCCAAGTACCCTATGGATGGCCATTTATATCACACACACACACACACACACACACCCCATACTCTGTTCCTCAAGTACCCTATGGGTAGCCATGTACATCACACACACACACCCCATACTCTATTCCTCAAGTACCCTATGGATGGCCATTTATGTTGTTTCTATTCATTCACTATTACAAGAACAACACTGAAGTGGATATCCTGGCATCTAAATCTTTAGGAACTCATGCTCTTGTTTATAAAGGAGACAGTCCTCAAATGGAATTGCTGGTTTGAAAGATAAATTTTATAATCGTACAACTTGCTGTTATAACCAAGATGCCAGGTCAGCTTCCTGTAAACTAATATGCTGGTTATTTTCTGCTCCTGTACATTGGGAAACCTCTCCTGTCTTTTACTTTTCTTAAGACTGTTAGTCATCCCTATGGTATGATTTCTCTTTGTAGCTGCCACCGATGCCAAAAGATTATAGCCCAGAGCTGGCAGAACTGATAAAAACTATGCTGAGCAAGAGACCTGAAGAAAGACCTTCTGTGAGGAGCATCTTGAGGCAGCCTTACATAAAGCGCCAAATATCCTTGTTTCTGGAGGCCACGAAGGCGTAAGATATTTCCCTTGCAAATAGCTGGGCTAAATAGATGGAATAAAAGAGGGTGGTATTTATAATTTTCACGTGTGAGAATTTATGGTGAGTTTTTTAAAAACATGAAGTAGAATTGCATGATTAAAACAAGTTTTGCTGCTACTGCTGCTAAGTCACTTCAGTCGTGTCCGACTCTGGGCGACCCCATAGACAGCAGCCCACCAGGCTCCCCCGTCTCTGGGATTCTCCAGGCAAGAATACTGGAGTGGGTTGCAAGATTTGCTTAATTGGTAAACTCAGAAATCTGGAAAACCATTGGAGGAATCACTTTCACATTCCTCTGAGAGTTCCAAAGCATATTGAGTATGAGTCCTTTAAAAGGATGTATGTTTTACAAGTCATATTAAAATGACAGATCATCTAAGAAGCCTGTTACATTATGTGCTGTGTAAGATAATAGTTGCATTTAAAACATAGTACTCAAATTTAATAGGGCTTTTATAAGGTTCCTTCTTCACTCATATAGAATTCTGTGACTTGTAGGTCCTACCTTCGCTAAATAGCTATTCCAGGATCTAAGACTTAGAGCTGGACAAGACCTTCACAGTCTCTGCCTTTTGACTTGTTAATTCGGAGGCAATGTTAGAGAGGCCCCAGGGAATAAAGGAGGACCATATTTTTGTTTACGTTGCCTATAATTTACCACCAGCAGACCTTTGGCCTTCTGTACCTTTGGTCATCAGGCTCTTGAATTCTCCAAAGGTTTAGCTCCATTGTAAAACAGTTGGGGATATTATTCCTGTAAACATTTATTCTGCAAGTGAAGGCTGAGTATACTAATCATTTTTACTTTTAAAGTTGGCAAAGCAGTTGTGTGTTATTACAAACGTGAAACTTGAAGATGAAAATAATCCTAGTATTACTAACTGTGAGGCAATTTTTCATAGATGTAAAAATTTAGAAACAATGTTACAGAAAAGTTGCAGAAGTAAAGCAGAGAGCTTCTATATAACCCTCACTCAGTTCCCCTATCACAACATCTTATATTACCATGGTACATTTGTCAGAACTAAGAAAGCATTAGTATCTGATGTTGACTAAACTACAGGCTTTATTTGGCTTTCACCAGTATTTCTACGAATGTCCTTCTTTTTGCTTCAGGATCCAGTCCAACATACCATATTACTTCTCATTTCTCTTTAGTCAACTTGGATCTCTGACAGTTTCTTAGTTTCTTTGTTTTTCATGCTGCTGCTGCTAAGTCCCTTCAGTCGTGTCCGACTCTGTGCGACCCCATAGACGGCAGCCCCCCAGGTTCCCCGTCCCTGTGACCGTCATTGTTTTTGGAGATTACTGGTCAAGTGTTTTGTTGAATGCTTCCTGGTTTTTAGAAGACTGTTCTCCAAAAAAGGAGCAGTTATATGGGAATTCCCTGGCAGTCCAGTGGTTAGGATTCCAGACGTCCATTGCAGGAGGCCCAGGTTCTCTGTCTGGTCAGGGAACTAAGATCTTGCAAGCCGTGTGGTGTGGCCAAAAAATAAAAGAAGGAAAATATAAAAGGAGAAGTTCTACAAAGGAGTTGTAATATATATGCACATTTCCTCACATATATAAAAACCTTTAAACTTCATTGTATTAATAATAACTTTTTCTTCTTTCTTCCTCATAAAGAAAAACCTCCAAAAATAATGTTAAAAATGGTGACTCTAAATCCAAGCCTGTGGCTGCAGTGGTTCCTGGAAAGGCTGAATTAAGTCATGAAGTAGTTCCCCCTCAACCACACTCTTCTGAGAGCTCCAAGACATATGTAATGGTATGTCTCTTTTTAAAGGATATGTGTTCTAGAAATTATTAAAATGATAGGTTACCTAAGCTAGTTATTCTATGTGAAATGATTAAGTTTCAGTAGATTTCTGTTAATTTTATAGTATAAAGAAGGAATACTGGGGAAGTAATAAAAGGTCTATTATTAATGTTTTTGAAGTCAGTGCTGTAATAACTTTAAGAAGATTTTTTAAATTGAGGTTAAATTTATATAAAATAAAATTAACCATTTCACAGTGAACAGTTAATTGCATTCATTATATTCACAATACTGTGTAGCCATCAGCTCTGTCACATAATTCCAAAACAGTTTCACCACCCCAGAAGGAAACCCTGTACCTATTAAGTTGTCACTGCTCATTCCTCCTCTGTCCAGTCCCTGTAAAACACCAGCGTGTCTTGTGTTTGTACGGGTTTGCTTGTACTGAGTATTTAATATAAATGGAATCATACAATATGTAAACTTTTGTGTCTGGCTTCTTTCACTTAGCATGTTTT
This sequence comes from Oreotragus oreotragus, assembly GCA_006410675.1. Classification (NCBI taxonomy): domain Eukaryota; kingdom Metazoa; phylum Chordata; class Mammalia; order Artiodactyla; family Bovidae; genus Oreotragus; species Oreotragus oreotragus. The sequence continues at coordinate 197,328 of SJYX01007522.1, forward strand.
TGAGGTTCATCCAGGTAGCATGTATCAATACTTCATTTATTTTTATGTCTGAGTAGTACTCCATTATATTTGAATGCCACAGTTTGTTTATCCATTCATTCACTGGTAGGTATTGGGTTGTTTTCATAGTTTGGTTATTGTGTACAATATTGGTTTGAGTATCTGTTTTTAAATCTTTTGGGTGTAATATCTAGGAAAGGAATTGCTGGGTCATGTGGTAATCCGATGTTTAACTTTTTGAGGAATGACCGTACTGTTTTTCCTTAGTGGTTCATTTCACATTTTTACCGGCAATTCCTGAGAAATCCAATTTCTCTTCAGCTTCACCAACTCTTGTTATTTTCTATTTTTCCAATTCTAGCCATCCTAGTGGAGGTGAAGTGGTATGTTATTGTAATTTTGATTTGCCCTTGACTAATAATATAGAACTTTTTGGCCATTTGAAAGCCTTCTTTGGAGAAATATCTATTAAGTCCTTTGCCCATTTTTTAATTGGATTTTTTTTTAATGGTTGAGTCCTAAGAGTTCTTTCTATAGTATGGATACTAGACCCTCATTAGATATATGATTTAGAAATATCTCCTTCTGTAGGTTGTACTTTCAATATCTTGATAGATAATATCCTCTTATGCACAAATTTCAATTTTGATGAAGTTTAATGTATATTTTTTTCTTTTGTTGCTCATACTCATATCTAAGAATCCGTTGCCAAATCCAAGGTCATGAAGATATATGCCTGTGTTTTCTTATAGGATTTTTATAGTTTTAGCTTATATATTTACATACTGATCCATTCACAATTTTGTATTATCATAAAATATTTGTTGTTTAGTTGCTAACTTGTGTCCAACTCTTTGTGACCCCATGGACTGTAGCCCACCAGGCTCCTCTGTCCATGGGATTTCCCAGGCAAGAATGCTCAAGTGGGTTGCTATTTCCTTCTCTAGGGGATTTTCCCAACCCAGGGATCGAACCCGTGTCTCCTGCATATGTAATGTAAAATTTGCCATTGATACCATTTTTAACCAATTGATTTCATTTTGTACCCTTTTAAAGCATACAGTTCAGTAGTCTTAATTACATTCACAATGTTGTACTGCCGTTCACCATATCTTCCAAAACCTTTCCTCATTCCAGACAGAAATGTTGTTCCCTGATGCTCCTGCTCCCAAACTCCGGTAACCCTGGCAGACAGAAACCAACTTTCTGTCTCTGAATTTGCCTATTTTAGGTGCCTCATATAAATGGAATCATACACATTTTTTCCTCTATGTCTAGCTCCTGGTTTATTCCACTTAGCAAGTTTTCAAAGATTATTCATATTGTAGCATGTTATCAGAACTTAAATTCCTTTCTATGGCTTTATGATATTCCATTATATGTATATACCATATTTATTTAATCATTCACCTGCTAATGGCCATTTGGATTGTTTCATCTTTTTGCCATTGTGAATACTGCTGCTATAAACATTGGTGTAGAAATACCTGTTTGAGTCTGTACTTTTAGTTCTTGGGGCATATACCTTGGAGTGGGATTGTTGGGCCTTATGATTATTCCATGTTTAACTTCCTGAGGAACTTGCAGGACCATTTTGAGTTAAATTTTTTATGTGGTATATATAATAACTTGGAAGCATGTTTTCACTCAGGGTGAAGACAAATGTTTGTTCCAGGAGAAACCTGTAGTCATTGGCCCCTTGAAGATACCCACAGGTCTGAAAGACCACACCTACAAACCAGACATAAGCAATACTGCAGACTCACCAGCCACAATCAGTAGGGTGAATATTGACATCTTACCTACAGAGACGAGGAACTCAATGAATGACGGCTTAGTTCAAGAGAATCCACCACGACACCTAGATGCCTCTAATGAACTGGAAGATAAATGTAATATTTCTCAAGTGAAGGAGATGTTGCAGGAGAACAGTAAATCCAGTGCCCTACCTGGAAACCGAATTCCCACATCGTCCTCTCACTATGTCACTGGAGAAAGGAGTGACCCAGTAAAGCCTCTGCAGCCCCTAAACAAAGACCAAAATTTACCAAAAGACCAGGTGAGTGATATGCACAAGGTGTTGGTTTCAGAGAGAGGACTGAGCAGTGCAGTTACAAAGATGTGGGTTGTGTTCTTGTGCTTTTAGGAAAATCTGTTACTTCCATGTAAGAGTTTAAATGTAATAGAACCAAAGGATAGGACCTGGGGAATTCTTAGATCCCTTCTTTGCCCTGTTATAGGGTACTTGCAATTCTCCATTAGTGTGTTTTGTTCCTATTTCTGCATCATTCGTGTTTAGTCTTCTAAGTGAATGGGTAACTGTGGGTAGAAAGAAAGCCAGAATGTGGGATCTTAGTTCCCTGATTAGCGATTGAACCCATGTCTCCTGAACTGGAAAGCAGCCTCTCAACCATTGGGCCACCAGGAAAGTCCCAGTCTTGTACTTTTTTTGTTAAATTCTGATTCTGTTGTAAATGGAATTGTTTTCATAATTTCATTTTCATAGTGTATATTGCTGGGTATAGAAATATTATTAATTTTTATATATTAAATTTTTATCCTACAGCCTTGTTTAACTCATTTATTGGTTTAATGACCTTTTAATAATGTAGTTCTCAGAATTTTCTGAATACAATATCACATCATCTACAAATTGAGATCCTTTTTTCTTTTTAATCTGTATTTCTTACTTTCTTTTTTCCTGTCTAATTGCCCTGGCTAGAACCTCTCGTACATTGTTGAATAAAAGTGATAAGAATTGATATTCTTGTTTTGTTCCTGATAAATGTGTTTCTTACATCAGGCTTTAGAGGGCAGGGTTTTTTGTTTTTCTTGATAGAATTTCATGTCTGGCATTTCTTTTTTGTTGTTATTATTATTGTATTGTTGATAACAGTGGAAGACTTTCTTTTAAGACCAATTGGATTTCATGGAAAAACTTCTTAATTCATTTGAACAGTTACTCTTGTATGTGTAAGCTTTAAATATTCTATACTTCATACCAGCAGAGAAATATTTATTTCACTTTTAAGAATTAAATCACTCATTTTTTATTATCTGGGCCCTGTTGGCTCAGACGGTAAGAATCTGCCTGCAATGCGGGAGACCGTGATTCGATCTCTAGGTCGGGAAGGTCACCTGGAGAACTGAATGACTACCCGGTCTAGTATTCTTGCCTAGAGAATTCCATGGACAGAGGAGCCTGGTGGTCCGTAGTCCATAGGGTCACTAAGAGTCAGACCCAACTGAGCGACTAACACGTAACATCCTTGTTTAGCTAGCATATCAGATTGTTCCTTTGTCTTTCTAAAATGTACCACATAGTGGGCTTTTTGATAAAAATGTGTTGATTAAATGATATTTGATTACCAGTGTCCATCTTCTTGAAAACTTAGATATTCTGATAGTTAAAAATTAAAAATTAATGTAAGAAGCTATTTTATTTTAATGTTTGGTTTCTCAAACCAGCTATCCAAATAAAATATCAAGTCCTTGGTGATCTTTATAGTTTAAAAGTTAATTTATTTTGTCTTTACTACTGCTAGAAATTGCTCCTGATTTCTGAGCATCTAATATGTGCTAGATACGGTCTTAAACTGAGCGACTAACACGTAACATCCTTGTTTAGCTAGCATATCAGATTGTTCCTTTGTCTTTCTAAAATGTACCACATAGTGGGCTTTTTGATAAAAATGTGTTGATTAAATGATATTTGATTACCAGTGTCCATCTTCTTGAAAACTTAGATATTCTGATAGTTAAAAATTAAAAATTAATGTAAGAAGCTATTTTATTTTAATGTTTGGTTTCTCAAACCAGCTATCCAAATAAAATATCAAGTCCTTGGTGATCTTTATAATTTAAAAGTTAATTTATTTTGTTTTTACTACTGCTAGAAATTGCTCCTGATTTCTGAGCATCTAATATGTGCTAGATACGGTCTTAAGTATTATAGTGCCCAGTCTTCTCTAATCCTTCAGTAGTCACGTGATCAATGTGAAGCATTGTACCCATTTGTAGATGAGGAAACAAAGGTTCAGGGAGATGTGACTCCATCTAAATCCAAACTCATGGTGTTTTCATGGTGTTTACAGGGGGACATCCACATAACTAATGTTTACTTGGGAGGTATGTGTATATTAAAAACATTTGTTAGTTTTCTGAATAGAAAACCTATTAAAATTTATAAAAAGATTTTTTATTGAACATCAGAAGTTTCAGGTTATAACAATCTGAGTAACTGAAAAAATTATTTTTAGTTGGGAAAAGAGAAGAAAACCCGGAATACATAGATAACTGATGCCAACATTTTGTCTTTGCCTATCAACACTGAAAATAAGCATTCATTTTGAGAAAGACAGTTCCTGCTTTCATTTTTAATTTTAAAAATAGATATGGAGGGTTTGGTCATTTAGGAGTTCAAAAGACTGTTTCTACTTTTCTACTATTCTACTTTGGTTTTTTGTTTGTTTATTTCATTTTTCTATTTTTAAGGATCAAGTTGCTGGTGAATGTGTTACAGGAAAACAGGACAGAATCCACCGAGCTTTACAGCCACACAGCTCTGGGTCTGAACCTTCCCAGTCTCGACAGCGGCGGCAGAAGAAAAGAGAACACGCTGAGCACAGTGGGGAAAAGAGACAGGTCAGCAGAGCTCTCTTTGGAATAAGTCATTGTGCTATTGCTTGTGAAACACATTTCTATTTAGAATGATGTGCCCAAAAGGTACATACAAAATCTGAGGAACATACAGAGAAAGGTAGAAATGCTAAGTATTAATTATTAAATGTCAGTGAGTTGGAAGCAAAGTAAGAATTTTACCTTCTCCAGCAAGGGTGGACAGTTCATTTTGAGAGTTAAAGGAACAGGCCGCAAAGATAAATCTCTGATTCCTCCTCTGTCATGCTAATGAATAGTTTCTCCCTCAACTTCTGCATGAGATCGTGTCACTCTCTCATTTCTGGAAGTAACTTTCACATGCACCCTCTCTGTATGATTTCTTAAGTGGTCATTCACTTTTGGGTGAGTTTCTTTCCCGCCAAAATTCAATGTTTTAAAGTTCTGAGAGGGAATCACTGACAAATACATAAATGTACCCATGGGTGACCTTTGCAGGTGGATAGTACATGAAATTTATAATCTCCCCCCCTTTGTTAATTATTTAAGTTCCAAGAGAGTCCGCCTTGCCTTTTGCCTTCTCTTCCCACTGTTGGAAAGATGGAATGCACATCAACACAAAAAGATGCTGAAAACCAAAGTAGAGTGGTCACTGGATCTGTGAACAGTTCGAGGGGCAGTGAGATAGCATCATCAAAGGTTTGTGAGAGTATATGTTGGATTTTTTTTTTTAAACCTTATTATAAAGCTTTTTGGTAAAATAAACCCTGCTTATATTGTGAGGTTTTATATGAAAACATCTTAGGTCTGCTTTTTGCGAAATACTGGAAAGTGCAAATTTGTGATTCTCAAGAGGAGCTTTTATTGAACTGACAGATTCTATCATTCCAGAGCTTGTCACGTCTAGTTAATTAAGGAAACCAAGTAGATTCTGAGTGTAGGAAAGCAGAATTCCCACTTCCCCTTAGACAAATGAGTTCTTCCTAGAAACGAGGGACTCCTGCCCCCAATCCCTCCCAGCATCAGAGTCTTTTTCAATGAGTCAACTCTTCTCATTAGGTGGCCAAAGTACTGGAGTTTCAGCTTTAGCATCATTCCTTCCAAAAAAATCCCAGGGCTGATCTCCTTCAGAATGAACTAGTTGGATCTCCTTGCAGTCCAAGGGACTCTCAAGAGTCTTCTCCAACACCATAGTTCAAAAGCATCAATTCTTCGGCCCTGAGCCTTCTTCATAGTCCAACTCTCACATCCATACATGACTACAGGAAAAACCATAGCCTTGACTAGACAGACTTTAGTCGGCAAAGTAATGTCTCTGCTTTTGCATATACTATCTAGGTTGGTCCAAAATGTACACAGAGTCTTGCTCCTCTCTCAGATCCCATTGCTTGGATTCCTGCCTTTTTGCTTAGGATAGATTTGCTTTCAGCCTCTTCTTGGAGTCATTTAACTTTTACCTTGAGTATTTCCTCATCATAGTAGACATCATTTTCAGGCTAGGAAATATCTCAGAGATCCTTTAAATTGTCAATGTATAGATGAGGTTGTTGAAACTCAGAGAGACTGGATATCCTTCCAAGGTCATACTAATCCTTGGTGGCAGAACTGTATCATTTAACTTGAAATTAAGTCCCCTCCCTTTCCACAACACATTCATACTTCTACTTAGAAGCAATAGGTTTACTCTCTGAGAATTCCTGTGATCACACATTATTTATAGTCTGTGCAACTACAAAATTTTCTGGGAAATGTGTGTCTTATTAGTAATATATTCTCCAGCTTTGCCAATTCTCTACTTTTACTTTGTTTGTTGTATCCACTCTGCCTCTCCATACTCTGGCTTAGTAGCTTCTATTCCATATGGGATACTTGGCTTTTTGGCCCCAGACTCTTTTTTTTTTAAGGTATTTACATCAGCATTTATTTGTCAGAGAAGGTATGAAGTGTTGGGATGGAATATATCACAACTTTCAGACAAATCTACAACATGTAAAGTATCAGTAGTATACACATACAATTTCTACATAAAAGACATCTTTTTCCAATTAACAGTAATAATGAATATAAGTCAAATTAGTTTTGAAAATGCATTTCTTGAAAATATATTTCTTAGTGACTATTTAATATTACTACTCTACCTAACATTGGAAAGCTCAGCAGTGGCCACAGGAATGGAAAAGGTCAGTTTTCACTCCAATCTCAAAGAAAGGCAATGCCAAAGAATGTACAAACTACCCCACAATTTCACTCATCTGACACACTCCAGTGTTCTTGCTGTCTCTTATACACATCTTATATTTCTTAGGGACTGTAAATTTAAATAGCAGGAAAAAATGACACATATGGAAAGAATCTAAAAAGAATATATATATATATATAATATATATAATTGAATCACTTTACTGTATACCTGAAACTAGCACAACACTCGGAGAAGGCAATGGCACCCCACTCCGGAACTCTTGCCTGGAAAATCCCATGGACGGAGGAGCCTGGTGGGCTGCTGTCTATGGGATTGCACAGGGTCGGATACGACTGAGCGACTGCACTTTCACTTTTCACTTTCATGCATTGGAGAAGGAAATGGCAACCCAGTCCAGTGTTCTTGCCTGGAGAATCTCAGGGATGGGGGAGCGTGATGGGCTGTCGTCTCTGGGGTCGCACAGAGTCGGACACAAGTGAAGCAACTTAGCAGCAGCAGCAGCAGCAGCAGCAAAACACTCTAAAACAACTATACTTCAATAAAAAAGGATGCATATGGAATTAAGGGGAGAGAAATGAGGTCCTTTACAGAGAGAAGCATTTATGTACCTTTGTTTCCAACCCCAAGAATTATTGTAATTAATTTTAAAAATTGCATTGTTTTTGCTATATCTAATATAATGATCTCCTTATACCAAATGTATAGAGTAGTGGTCTATATCACTGTAATTTAACTAATATTAATGTTGCGGTTGTTCAGTTGCTAAGTCTTGTCCAACTCTTTGCAACCTCATGGACTGCAGGAAGCGTCCCTGTACATCACCAGTTTCCAGAGCTTCCTCAAACTCATGTCCATCAAGGCGATGATGCCATCCAACCATCCTATACTCTGCCATTCCCTTCACTTCCTGCCTTCAGTCTTTCCTAGCATCATAACTGTTTTCATTGAGCTGGCTTTTCACATCAGGTGGCTGAAGTATTGGAGCATCAGCTTCAGCAATCAGTCTTTCCAAAGAATATTCAGGGCTGATTTCCTTTAGGATTGACTGGTTTGATCTTGCAGTCCAAAGGATTCTTAAGAGTCTTCTCCAGCACCACAATATAAAGGCATAAATTCTTTGGTACTCAGTCTCCTTTATGGTCCAACACTCATATTCATACATGACTACTGAAAAAAAACATACCTTTGACTATATGGATCTTTAGAATCAAAGTGATGTCTCTGGTTTTTAATAATTGCTGTCTAGGTTTGTCATAACTTTCCTTCCAAGAAGCAAGCGTCTTTTAATTTCATGGCTGCAGTCACCATCTGTAGTGATTTTGGAGTCCAAGAAAATAAAATCTGTCACTGCTTCCACTTTTTCCCCATCTCTTTGCCTTGAAGTGATGGGACCAGATGCCATGATCTTCATTTTTTGAATGTTCTGTTTTAAGCCAGGTTTTTCCACTCTCCTCATTCACCCTTGTCAAGAGGCTCTTTATTTCCTCTTCACTTTCTGCCACTAGAATTGTATCATCTGCATATCTGAGGTTGTTAATATTTCCCCCCACAATCTTGATTCCAGCTTGGGATTCATCCAGCCTGGCATTTTGCATGATGTACTCTGCATAGAAGTTAAATAAGCAAGGTGGCAACATATAGCCTTGTCTTATTCCTTTCCCAGTTTTGAACCAGTAAGTTGTTCCATGTAAGGTTCTAACTCCTGCTTCATAATCTGCATACAGATTTCTCAGGAGACAAGTAAGGTGGTCTGGTGTTCCCATTGCTTTAATAATTTTCCAGTTTATTGTGATCCACACAGTCAAAGGCTTTCATGTAGTCAATGAAGCAGAAATAGATGTTTTCCTGGAATTCCCTTGCTTTCTCTATGATGCAGTGAATGTAGGCAATTTGATAGCCTTTTCTAAACCCAGCTTGTACATCTGGAATTTCTTGGTTCACATAATGCTGAAACCTAGATTGAAGGATTTTGAGCATAACCTTACTAGCAAAATGAGCACAATTGTAAGGTAGCTGAAACATTGTTTAGCAGCCCTTCTTTGAGATAGGAATGAAAACTGACCTTTTCCAGTCCTGTGGCTACTGCTGAGTTTTCCAAATTTGCTGACATATTGAATGTAGCATGCAATATTTATATTAGTCCATAATTTATTTTCAGTTTTAAACATGCAATTGTATGCTGCTGCTGCTGCTGCTGTCACGTCAGTCGTGTCCGACTCTGTGTGACCCCATAGATGGCAGCCCACCAGGCTCCCCCATCCCTGGGATTCTCCAGGCAAGAATACTGGAGTGGGTTGCCATTTCCTTCTCCAATGCATGAAAGAGAAAAGTGAAAGTGAAGTCGCTCAGTCTGTCCGACTNCTGTGTGACCCCATAGATGGCAGCCCACCAGGCTCCCCCATCCCTGGGATTCTCCAGGCAAGAATACTGGAGTGGGTTGCCATTTCCTTCTCCAATGCATGAAAGAGAAAAGTGAAAGTGAAGTCGCTCAGTCTGTCCGACTGCAGCCCACCAGGCTCCTCCATCCATTGGATTTTCCAGGCAAGAGTACTGGGGTGGGGTGCCATTGCCTTCCCCGTGCAATTGTATAAAATTCAATTATTTTTTTAAATTAATGCAAATGTTTTTTTTCTTAATGTTTTGAAAGAGGCCAGCTTTGAATATGTGAAGCTAGTTATTCTGATTTCCTAGTTTCTCTCTTGTCATCAGAAAAGATTTCAGCCCGAGTCCTGATACATAATTTCTCTAAACTCATTTAACTTATTTTCATGTAGTCACCCTACTTCAGTTATAATCTGTGTTGTTACTTTAACTGTGTAAACATATTAAGTAAGGTACACTAAATTTAGAAAGAAAACTATGTTTTATTTAGGAAATGGTAACCCACTCCACTATTCTTGTCTGGAAAATTCTATGGACCCAGGAGCCTGGCAGACTACAGTCCATGGGGTCGCAAAGACTCAGACACAACTGAATGATTGGGCATACATGGTACACTAATTTTTTTTTAATGGTATGTTTTATTTAATAATAAAAATATGCAGTGGCTCCATTTCCATATTTCTGATGCATCTTGCTTCTCTTCTTAGTCTTCATTACTTGTTTCAATTTGTATATCTATTCTTTCCTTGCATACCAAACACATCACAAACCAGAATTAATTTTCCATCATTATTGACTTCCTAGATTTCAAACTTTTAGATTTAATGTATCTTCTCATGTAACTATCACCTCAGCAACCATAACTCTTTCTTTCATAGGTTTCATATTAGTCTTTTTGACACTATCATTCTCATGGGTTCTCCACAGACATTTACAGGACAGAGTAGAGATGGATGTTATCTACAATTTTGATTGTAGTGGGGTAGAGTGCTTTACTGAATAGTCACTGGTAGTAAATACAACTTGGAAGATTTCCAATGAAGTTTTAATTGGGAAAAGCTTACATTAGATAAAGTAACTGTGCCATATTGCAGTGTTAAAGTTCTGTTGTATATGAGTATGCATGCATATGCTAAGTCACTTCAGTTGTGTCCCAATCTATGGACTGTAGCCCACCAGGCTCCTCTGTCCATGGGATTCCCCAGGCAAAGATACTGGAGTGGGTTGCCGTTTCCTCCTCCAGGGGATCTTCCAGACCCAGAGATCAAACCTGTGTCTCTTATGTCTCCTGCATTGGCAGGCAGGATTTTTACCACTAGTACCACCTGGTTATCAGACTCTTCTGTAAAATATTAAAATATGATTAATCATTAATCAAAAATATGTTTAAATCATGACAGGATAAAGGCGTATATATGTGAAAGTGCATCAGGTAATGACTGTCAGTCTGTGTCTGTGAGCCCAGCAAGGGAAGTTCAGCTAGTATGACGACGACTGAGATCTGAGAAGCCAGTTATGCCCAGCTAGCTAACCGATCAGAACAGAGAACTTGCAGGCAGTGAGTTCCTTATTTGCAACTCAGAATATCCCCTTTGGTATGTTGCTCCAGCTGTGAGTCTTTGAGTAAACTGATGTACTCTTCAGTCTAATGCTCCCCTAACTGAGCTATTTTGGCCACTTGTAAAATACTCTTAAGATGGGGGATTTTGTGTATCCTCTCAGTATAAAGTCACATCTGTGAACCATGTGAATCGCAAAGTGGTAACCTTTATCCTACCCTCAAATATGGTAAAAACTAGAGATACAAAACTAATGATGATGAACAAATTAAAAAAGCATTCTCCGAATGTAAAATTGCTGCTAGGAAGGTTTGATTTAGTAAATCCAAGCCTTTAGAATTTTCAGAAAAGAACAGTTATGGAGAAAGAAATTCAATGATAAAGGCAGAAAAATACCTTGATCCTGAATCAAACCCTAGGATGTTTCCTTCTCATGTTTCGGGTGAATCCTCTTGGAGCAATTGAACAGATTTATTTTACAAATCGATTTAAAGACATTTGAGAGCTAATACAGGATGAGGAAATATATAGAAGAAAAAAATTAGAGAGATATCTTCCTGTCCTTGGGGGGTGCCCACTTTTCCCTTGAGGACATTTATTGATTTCAAGCTGATTCTTGACTAAAAGTCTGAGAATAAGAACAATGTTTTTGATAGCCTTACAAGGTTAAGAGAACAAAAATTGGAAAGGACTAAATTTTATAAAAAGGAGGATTTAAATTGATTATTATTCACTGTGTGTCTGCGTGTAAAGTTGTTGAGTTGCTAAATCATGTCCAACTCTTTGTGACTCCATGGACTGTAGTCTGCCTGGTTCCTCTGTCCATGGGATTTCCTGGGCAAGAATACTGGAGTGGGTTGTATTTTCATTTTCCAGGGCATCTTTGGGACCCAGGAATCTAATCTGAAATCACACACTCTAAGAAAACAATGGCTTCACCTCCACTCCCCAAACCCCAACCAAATAGCTGATTGCAAAGTCTGATAGTCTTTTATTCTAAATAATTATTGCTCAGTAATTGTCCCAAACAACTCTTAGTTCTCATAGAGAATGAACTTTTTAGTAGGACCAGAATACTAACTGATGTGAAACTGGAATAATGATTGTTATAATTATTTGTTTATAAATTGCTTATTTAAAAAATGTGAGCAATGTTCTTCTTTAGTTTTAAATAATAGGAAATGAGATATTATCTGACCTTACAAGCAAAACCATTTTGGATGATAAAAATTTTCTTGAAAAACACTGGTAGGATAGCTCAAGACTAATAGTATCTAACAAACCATTGGTGTTTAACATATTATTCACTTTAAATTTAGAATAAATCTTTTTACATTTTAAATAGAAAATAGAAAGTTAATCAGCATTTCAGGCTAAACAGAATATTCATATTTGAGTCATGGTGTGAAATCAAAATTGTAGCCAAAAATTTTCTTGAAAAACACTGGTAGGATAGCTCAAGACTAATAGTATCTAACAAACCATTGGTGTTTAACATATTATTCACTTTAAATTTAGAATAAGTCTTTTTACATTTTAAATAGAAAATAGAAAGTTAATCAGCATTTTAGGATAAACAGAATATTCATATTTGAGTCATGGTGTGAAATCAAAATTGTAGCCATATTATAAAGATATGAGTTGGCAAATCTGTTTTTTTAATTGAAAAAAATTTAGTCTGTTTTTTTACTAGTTTTTAAGTTTATTTTCTCATTATTTAAAATTTTTAGTGACTTTAGTTTTTTCCCTTATATAATGGATTTTGCCAATTAGGATAGCTATGTTTTTCTTTCTTCTAGTTGTAAACAATGGTTTTAGAATTTGCATATTTTGAAGATAAATTTTTATAAGAACTTTGAACAGTAGGACATTTATATAGAAATGTACATCAGAAGTAATGCAAATAAAGTGTATCTTTTTTGGAGACTTCATCTAATCATCTACCATATGCAAACTCTTGTAAACTCTCTTCCACTTCTGACATCTTTGTTACCCGAAGCTCAAGCCATTCTCTGCAACCTCTCTCTCAACCTCCACATCTAGTCATTCACCAATTCTTAGCACTTTTTTTTTTTTTACTGTTGGTACCCTTTAATTTGTTTCCTGTTCCAACAACTCTTATTAATATCTTACTACAGATCATCTGGACTATTTCAGAAACTTCTCTGTTCTGTCTTTGCCTCAGGATGCATCCTCTTTCATCCTTTCTTAGCCCTTTCCAATAAGCAATCTGATCATGTTATTTTCCTTTTTAAACATTTTCACTGGCTTCTGGTCTACAAGATGATTTAATTTTTCTTTAGTTGGCTATACGAAGCCATTAAGCATCTCCTCAAATCTGTTGTTTTAGTTTTGTCTTCTACCACTCCCAGTAGACTTCAGCTATACTCTATCAACAGTCCATGTTTGTCATCACTCAGATCTTTGTACCTGTTTTTCCCTCTGGCATGAACATTCCTCCCTTTTTCTCTGTCTAGCGATTCTTACTTAGCTTGTGTTATTTTTATCAAATATCATTGCCTCTTGAAGATTTCCCTTTGGTTTAAGAAGAAAAGTGTTTTACTAAGAGAAGGATTGAGAAGAAAAGAGAAATGACCATGTGATTGATGTTGGGGAAGAATTTTGGATTCTTAGAAGTTGATAGGGAGAGGAAAGGTTTGGTGATATATACTGGAAAATAGACTGCCTGTTGCAGGCAAATTGTTTTCGAAGATAGTTTGAAATTTATTAACAATGTGCTTCTCAAGCAATAGTGTCTGCAGATTCAAAATCTATACCTTTCCACCACTGGTGCTCATTGCATAGCAGATGTCATATGTGCATATATATTTATACATATATATGTAAAATATACAGTGTAATACACATGTTAAGTAACTATCCAACTGAATTTGTTGAAATTACAACTGATGTATAGAATTCCAACTGAAATCACTGAAATTCTTTGTGATGTTCCCTCTTGAGCATAGATCCTGATTTTAGTAAGAGTTGAATCTTCTTTTCAAATGATTATCTGTAGAGTATAAAATAAAAGTCAAATTAACTTATGAACTTTTTTGAATGAGAAGAATTGGTTTAGAAAGCTTCATTGAGGCCTTCTCAATGGGGCTTGCAGATGCTAATAAGAGCAATTAAGGATATCAATTTAAAAACTTGGGAAAAAAACAAAAGTTCTAGCTATTATGTCAATGAGGTAATTCTTTTTTTCACTTTTAAAAAAGGAATTACTGCAAATGAATTTTAAAATTTTCATTATACGGATGAAATGAGGATAAATAAAATAGACATTTATGTGATTAAAACAAGGTTTAATATTACTACTCTACCTAACATTGGAAAGCTCAGCAGTGGCCACAGGAATGGAAAAGGTCAGTTTTCACTCCAATCTCAAAGAAAGGCAATGCCAAAGAATGTACAAACTACCCCACAGTTTCACTCATCTCACACACTCCAGTGTTCTTGCCTGGAGAATCCCAGGGATGGAGGAGCCTGGTAGGCTGCCGTCTATGAGGTCACACAGAGTCGGACATGACTGAGGCAACTTAGCAGCAGCAGCAGCAGCACACACTAGCAAAGTAATGCTCAAAATTCTCCAAGCGAGGCTTCAACAGTATGTGAAGTGAGAACTTCCAGATGATCAAGATGGATTTAGAAAAGGCAGAAGGACCAGAGATCAAATTGCCAACACCTGTTGTATTACAGAAAAAGTAAGAAAATTCCAGAGAAACATGGACTTCTTCATTGACTATGCTAAAGCTTTGCCTGAATGGATCACAACAGTGAAACTTCTTAAAGAGATGGAAATACTGTATCACCTTACCTGCCTCCTGAGAAACTTGTATGCAGGTCAAGAAGCAACAGTTAGAATGGGACATGGAACAACAGACTGGTTCTAAATTGGGAAAGGAGTATATCAAGACTGTATATGGTCACCCTGCTTATTTAACTTATTTGCAGAATACATCATGTGAAATGCCAGGCTGGATGAAGCAAAAGCTGGAATCATGATTGCTGGGAGAAACATCAATAAACCTCAGATATGCAGATGACACCACCCTTATGGCAGAAAGTGAAAAGGAACAAAAGCACCTCTTGATGAAAGTGAAAGAGGAGAGTGAAAAAGCTGGCTTAAAATGCAATATTCAAAAAACATTACCCAAAGCAATCTACAGATTCAATGCAATCCCTATCAAGCTACCAGCGGTATTTTTCACAGAACTAGAACAAATAATTTCAAGATTTGTATGGAAATACAAAAAACCTCGAATAGCCAAAGCAATTTTGAGAAAGAAGAATGGAACTGGAGGAATCAACTTACCTGACTTCAGGCTCTACTACAAAGCCACAGTCATCAAGACAGTGTGGTACTGGCACAAAGACAGAAATATAGATCAATGGAACAAAATAGAAAGCCCAGAGATAAATCCACACACATATGGACACCTTATCTTTGACAAAGGAGGCAAGAATATACAATGGAGTAAAGACAATCTCTTTAACAAGTGGTGCTGGGAAAACTGGTCAACCACTTGTAAAAGAATGAAACTAGATCACTTNTCATGTGAAATGCCAGGCTGGATGAAGCAAAAGCTGGAATCATGATTGCTGGGAGAAACATCAATAAACCTCAGATATGCAGATGACACCACCCTTATGGCAGAAAGTGAAAAGGAACAAAAGCACCTCTTGATGAAAGTGAAAGAGGAGAGTGAAAAAGCTGGCTTAAAATGCAATATTCAAAAAACAAAGATCATGGCACCTGGTCCCATCATTTCATGACAAATAGATGGGAAACAGTGGAAACAGTGACAGATTTTATTTTCTTGGTCTCCAAAATCACTACAGACGGTGATTGCAGCCATGAAGTTAAAAGACGCTTGCTCCTTGAAAGAAAAGCTATGACCAACCTAGACAGGATATTAAAAAGCAGAGACATTACTTTGCCAACAAAGGTCCACTAGTTGTAGCTATGGTTTTTCCAGTAGTCATATATGGATATGGATGTGAGAGTTGGACCATAAAGAAGTCTGAGTGCCAAAGAACTGATGCTTTTGAACTGTGGTGTTGGAGAAGACTCTTGAGAGTCCCTTGGACAGTAAGGAGATCAAACCAGTCAATCCTAAAGGAAATCAATCCTGAATATTCATTGAGGGACTGATGCTAAAGTTGAAACTCCAATACTTTGGCCATCTAATTTGAAGAGTCAACTTATTACAAACGACCCTGAGGCTGGGAAGGATTGAAGGCAGAAGGAGAAAGGGATGACAGAGGATGAGCTGATTGAATGGCATCACCGACTTGGTGGACATGAGTTTGAGCAAGCTCTGGGAGGTGAAGGGCAGAGAAGCCTGGTGTGCTGCAGTCCACGGGGTCACAAAGAGTCAGAGGTGACTNAAACGACCCTGAGGCTGGGAAGGATTGAAGGCAGAAGGAGAAAGGGATGACAGAGGATGAGCTGATTGAATGGCATCACCGACTTGGTGGACATGAGTTTGAGCAAGCTCTGGGAGGTGAAGGGCAGAGAAGCCTGGTGTGCTGCAGTCCACGGGGTCACAAAGAGTCAGAGGTGACTGAGCAACTGAACAGCAACAACAATGTAAAGTTGGCTTTTCTTGTGACTCAGACTGTGAACAATCTGCCTGCCAGTGCAGGAGACCCGGCTTTGATCCTTGGGTCTGAAAGATCCCCTGGAGAAGGGAATGGCAACCCACTCCAGGATTATTGCCTGGAGGATTCCATGGACAGAGGAGCCTGGCAGGCTACAGTCCATGGGGTCACAAAGAGGGGGACAGTACTGGAGGACTTACACTTCCACTTTCATCCATATGAAAAGTGAAAGTGAAAGTCACTCCGTCATGTAAGAGATCTGCCCTGTATTATAGTAAAGCTCAGAACTTCAATTCAAAGAAAATATACTAACACTTTCACTTTCATCCGTATGAAAAGTGAAAGTGAAAGTCACTCAGTCATGTAAGAGACCTGCCCCTGTATTATAATAAAGCTCAGAACTTTGATTCAAAGGAAATATACTCTTTGGGGCAATAGAGGAAAAAAAGCAAATATTTTCCTAAAGATTTTGTACAGGAGAAAGAGAACAGAGGCCATAGTCTTCAACTCATAATATGTCACCTTCCTAGCCTTGGAAAACCCCCATCTGACGTCATTGTAACGGTCTCTCCTCTTACTCAGAAGCCACCATGTTTTTGTTTCTTTTCAGTCTCCCCTCCTTTGGCCCCATTCAGCTGCCAGTCTCACCCATGTCAGCTATCCTGTTCTAAGTCCTTCTAGCTGTCTCCATTTCTTATTCAGGGCAGCTTTACTGACTTATCATCTCTACTTTTATTTTTACATATTAATTAATTAATTAACATTATCTTCCACAGTGCACAGTATTCTCACCCGAGAAATCCTATACACAAAGGAGCCTGGAGGGCTACAGTGCTTGGGGATGCAAAAGAGTTGGACACAACTTAGCAGCTAAACAACAACCATCTCCACCACAGCACACAGTATATTGAAATTATTGTTAGCTAAAAGTTTGTCTCTATGATCTGAATCTATTTGTAAAAGACATACTGAAGATATATACATTTTTTCCCTAATAATTTTTCTTTCTGTTACATATAGTATAGACACTTAAAGGATTTAAATTATGTTTACTTAATGAAAATAAAGAACCAGCTGTTTGGTTTCTTCCATTTCAAACTCTGAGGCTGCTGAAATCTGAAGAAAATCTGTATAATAAATATTAGAAAGTTCATACCTCTCAATCCATTCTAGGAAAATCACATATAAGCTAACTTGATGAAACAGAGAAGAAAGGCAGACCTTAGTTTCTACATGTATTCAACATTTCCTTTCCTAAAAAAAATCTCAGTTGGAGAATAGTCATGAGAAGCAAAACAAAAATCTAGTCAGCATTTGAACACATATCTTTGAGGACTAACTCTAAGGACTGTCTTTAATAGGAGTGGATTAATATATTAAATGGGCTTCCTTGGTGGCTCAGAGGTTAAAGCGTCTGCCTTCAATGTGGGAGACCTGGGTTCGATCACTGGGCCAGGAAGATACCCTGGAGAAGGAAATGGCAACCCACTCCAGTATTCTTGCCTAGAGAATGCCATGGACAGAGGAGCCTGGTGGGCTACAGTCCATGGGGTCGNATATTAAATGGGCTTCCTTGGTGGCTCAGAGGTTAAAGCGTCTGCCTTCAATGTGGGAGACCTGGGTTCGATCACTGGGCCAGGAAGATACCCTGGAGAAGGAAATGGCAACCCACTCCAGTATTCTTGCCTAGAGAATGCCATGGACAGAGGAGCCTGGTGGGCTACAGTCCATGGGGTCGCAAAGAGTCAGACACAGTCGTAAGGATTTCCTTGTATATGCTTTTTGAAAGCCTTTCACTATTTTTCTTTTCGAAGGAATAGTATTTTATAGGTGTGCATTGGAGTTAGCCAAATTGGACTGAAGTGTGCTTGGCTTAGAATAAATTACAGTGATTCTAATTCAGTTGTAAAGCACATTTGAAGTAGATCTATGAGCTTTCTGTTTGAATTTACCCTGCTTATTGACAAATTACCACCAAAGATAACATCTTTTCCCCACCTTCATCTCTATAGGGCAAATTTCCATGATAATAACAAAATTCTCCGTTCTTGGAAAGTCTGGACTGGACCAGCTTTCTCACCACTTGGAAAAATGTCCAATTGTGAGAGTATCCATAAACCCTGGGCCCTACCTTCATCCTTATTGCCAAGTAGTTTGACAATGACTTAGCATTATAGAAAAAAAAAATATTTTAAGGCATTATCATCATGTATGTTGGGTAATGATTTCACTACATCAGCAATTTACAATTCTGATATGGTCTTTTATTTTTATGGAGAACCAATTAAAAATAGCTTTGATACCATATGTCTCACTACAGGGCTTTATCTGTTTGGATTATCATTTTCCCTGTAGACGTATCTGCTTTTGAACTTTTATTTCCCCTCTAGGTTTTACTTTTTGATTAATAGTATACTAAGAAGAATTGAGGTGAATCTATAGGCCAACTGATAATCTTATTACCAAAAATATTTTTTAAATGGTATTGTACTTCAAAGATCATCTTGTTTCCATCCTCCTTATTCAGCATAAGAAAGAAACAAGGGAAAGGAAATTTGCACTGAGGATTTTCTGCCAACCACTGTTAGACACTTTGATACAGATGATTCAATTTTGGGGGAAAAATGAATTCTTATCTGTTGTTTTACAGACGAAGAAAAAATAATACCAATATAGGTTAATTTACTCAAGCTAGTAAAAATACCAAATCATAATTTCAAAGTGCATTCATTTTCCAGTTGACCGTGACAAAATGTTTATACATACAAGTCTTTTCCTTCATAAAGTGTTCCCTGAAGATGCAGTTCTTTTTTGTTCTATCTAATTTATTGAATGCTCTACAAAAAGAGGGGGAGGGGAGAAAAAACATTTCTTATTGCCTGCTCTGTGCCAGTCATGATTCTGAGTCTTTTATTATATAATTAATTAGGCAAATGCACACTGGTTGCCTATAATGGACCAGGCGCTACACTGGTCATTTTGATCTTGAGCCCATGTCAGATCAGTGACATCTCAGGACAGCTCCAGGATGGGCATTTGTCTCAAAGGCAAGGAAACTGGTAACAAACGTGAATTAATCAGCACAGTTTCATTGTAGGAGGTGATGATACCTGAATTCACTCTTAGATGTTCGTGTCCACTGCAGTCCCTATTCTTTTGGCCACCTGGGCTCCTCCATTTTCAGAACAATTAAAGCTCATTGGCCTCTCCTGGACACAGATGGAGGTGGCCCCCTTGTGAACTGCCACATGGTTCTAATCTTGTGCAAGTGAAAGCGTTAGTCATTCAGCCCTGTCCCACTCTCTGCGACACTATGGTCTGTAGCCCGCCAGGCTCCTCTGTCTGTAGACTTCTCCATGCAAAAATGCTGGTGTCGGTTGCCATGCCCTTCTCCAGGGGATCTTCTTGACCTAGGGATTGAACTTGAGTCTCTTGCATTGCAGGCAGATTCTTTACCATCTGAGCTATCAAGGAAGCTCTTCTAATCTTATGTTTGGTTTTAAAAAATTTATAAGAAAGAAGTCTTTTTACCCTCTGCACTCTTTCCTTTACCATAGGCCCTGTCTGTAGAGATACTGAGTTTAACTTTTTTTCAGGGAAACTTTTCCCACAAAACTTTGTTTGAAGTTACCTGTGTGCTTAACTAAGAACAGTTCTTCTCTGTCTGGGAAGGCCATTGTCAGCAATGCAGATTACACTGGCAGTGTGGAAATGTTCATGGAGCAGTGGGAGAGCAAGAGGAGACTTGCTTAGTCTATCTAGAAAATCATGGGTTGACGAAGGTTAGACATATATTTTCTCCACACCCTTGTTAATGGCTCTTGGATAGAAGGTGAAAGAACACCTTTGGGTCTGATGCAGTGTCATATATGAGGCAGAGAAGGAAGAGCCAATGAGAGCAGTCCATGCCTGTTGAAAAACTAAAAACAATAGATCTGACTTAGAAAGTCTTCCTATGCACCATGCACTAGCAACTCTCAGCAACAGGAGAGTAAAATGTCTCCCAACTGAAGCAAGCCACTCCCGCCCTGGGGTAAAGAAGCCTGATCGAATGTCAGGGAATATTTATTGTGTATGTTAGCCATTGTCTCTTTTGCCTTCTGTATTTCAAAGGATTCATGCAAACATGTTACCAAAATATCCCATGATAAAGACAATGACACCCCACTCCAGTACTCTTGCCTGGAAAATCCCATGGACGGAGGAGCCTGGTGGGCTGCAGACCATGGGGTCGCTAAGGGTCGGACACGACTGAGCGACTTCACTTTCACTTTTCACTTTCATACATTGGAGAAGGAAATGGCAACCCACTCCAGTGTTCTTGCCTGGAGAATCCCAGGGACGAGGGAGCCTGGTGGGCTGCCGTCTATGGGGTCACATAGAGTCGGACACGACTGAAGTGACTTAGCAGTAGCAGTAGCAGTAAGGGTAATAAACAGCCCTACTTCCTCAACATGCACTTGTCCCTTAACATGCATTTTATAGGGCAACTCTGCTTTTACATTCGTTATCTTATTTTATCCTTGTAACAACTCAGAAGAAGTTCTATGATAATCAGACAGGTTTATTTCCCCATATCAACCATTCAAACACACTTTGAAGGGCCAGTCCTTTTCTAGGCTCTGGATGAAACCTAGAGCAAGCCCCACAGATTTTCTTGTTACTCATAAGTTTTTAAAATTCTAATTACTATTCGTTATAATATGGTCACACGAATGTGAAGTTAGTATTATAATCCAAAGTAAGACGAAAATACCTTGTGTACTTCTTAATTCCAAGTCTAGAGTTTACTCAATCAGTTGGTTCAGGTCATTTCCATTGTTGTAGAAGAGAGGGAGTCTAGGGAACAGGAAAAGCTTACATGTCTGGCAGGTACCCATTTGATGTTGATTTTCTCTGGTAATGGCAGATGCTTAAAGCTCATGTTTTCTCTCATAGGGCATTTTTATGTGTGATTCACAGTTCCTCTAACTTGGGAAATTATCACTTTTAGTTTATATGGAGGAGGTGTATATTTCCACTCCAGTTGATGATTTATCATTCCTTTTTTGCATCTAGGTGTTCAGTATATACATCCTGACATTTTTTGCTGAGGTCTGTTCACCCTGGTAAATGAAGTATTCTGAAGAGATTAGTAACCAGGTACCTTTGACTTCACCACCAGCCTTGTTTCATTCAGCAGCGTAAACAACTCCAACTACAGTCTTTTGCACTTCTGTCAGGAAGGAGCCAGATCAAAGTCCATAATATTTCCCCAAATTAGAGGGCACATGAGTCACACCCATTCTATAGAGTCTCCTTGAAGCCCCTCTCACTAACCTTGAGGTAAAATTAAAGTAAAATCCATCCCATCCTACTTTCCACAGGAAATCATCTCATATTAACAGCTGCACCTAAGGAAACCCTCCCTCTAATCTCCAATACCTCTGGGGTGACCAACTTAATCCTTTATATCTTAAAGACTTTGGTAAAGACTTTGGCAAGAGGGCATATGGATTCAGTTCAGTTCAGTCACTCAGTCATGTCCAACTCTTTGCGACCCCATGAACCACAGCACGCCAGGCCTAAATATACTCTTTGGGGCAATAGAGGAAAAAAAGCAAATATTTTCCTAAAGATTTTGTACAGGAGAAAGAGAACAGAGGCCATAGTCTTCAACTCATAATATGTCACCTTCCTAGCCTTGGAAAACCCCCATCTGACGTCATTGTAACGGTCTCTCCTCTTACTCAGAAGCCACCATGTTTTTGTTTCTTTTCAGTCTCCCCTCCTTTGGCCCCATTCAGCTGCCAGTCTCACCCATGTCAGCTATCCTGTTCTAAGTCCTTCTAGCTGTCTCCATTTCTTATTCAGGGCAGCTTTACTGACTTATCATCTCTACTTTTATTTTTACATATTAATTAATTAATTAACATTATCTTCCACAGTGCACAGTATTCTCACCCGAGAAATCCTATACACAAAGGAGCCTGGAGGGCTACAGTGCTTGGGGATGCAAAAGAGTTGGACACAACTTAGCAGCTAAACAACAACCATCTCCACCACAGCACACAGTATATTGAAATTATTGTTAGCTAAAAGTTTGTCTCTATGATCTGAATCTATTTGTAAAAGACATACTGAAGATATATACATTTTTTCCCTAATAATTTTTCTTTCTGTTACATATAGTATAGACACTTAAAGGATTTAAATTATGTTTACTTAATGAAAATAAAGAACCAGCTGTTTGGTTTCTTCCATTTCAAACTCTGAGGCTGCTGAAATCTGAAGAAAATCTGTATAATAAATATTAGAAAGTTCATACCTCTCAATCCATTCTAGGAAAATCACATATAAGCTAACTTGATGAAACAGAGAAGAAAGGCAGACCTTAGTTTCTACATGTATTCAACATTTCCTTTCCTAAAAAAAATCTCAGTTGGAGAATAGTCATGAGAAGCAAAACAAAAATCTAGTCAGCATTTGAACACATATCTTTGAGGACTAACTCTAAGGACTGTCTTTAATAGGAGTGGATTAATATATTAAATGGGCTTCCTTGGTGGCTCAGAGGTTAAAGCGTCTGCCTTCAATGTGGGAGACCTGGGTTCGATCACTGGGCCAGGAAGATACCCTGGAGAAGGAAATGGCAACCCACTCCAGTATTCTTGCCTAGAGAATGCCATGGACAGAGGAGCCTGGTGGGCTACAGTCCATGGGGTCGCAAAGAGTCAGACACAGTCGTAAGGATTTCCTTGTATATGCTTTTTGAAAGCCTTTCACTATTTTTCTTTTCGAAGGAATAGTATTTTATAGGTGTGCATTGGAGTTAGCCAAATTGGACTGAAGTGTGCTTGGCTTAGAATAAATTACAGTGATTCTAATTCAGTTGTAAAGCACATTTGAAGTAGATCTATGAGCTTTCTGTTTGAATTTACCCTGCTTATTGACAAATTACCACCAAAGATAACATCTTTTCCCCACCTTCATCTCTATAGGGCAAATTTCCATGATAATAACAAAATTCTCCGTTCTTGGAAAGTCTGGACTGGACCAGCTTTCTCACCACTTGGAAAAATGTCCAATTGTGAGAGTATCCATAAACCCTGGGCCCTACCTTCATCCTTATTGCCAAGTAGTTTGACAATGACTTAGCATTATAGAAAAAAAAAATATTTTAAGGCATTATCATCATGTATGTTGGGTAATGATTTCACTACATCAGCAATTTACAATTCTGATATGGTCTTTTATTTTTATGGAGAACCAATTAAAAATAGCTTTGATACCATATGTCTCACTACAGGGCTTTATCTGTTTGGATTATCATTTTCCCTGTAGACGTATCTGCTTTTGAACTTTTATTTCCCCTCTAGGTTTTACTTTTTGATTAATAGTATACTAAGAAGAATTGAGGTGAATCTATAGGCCAACTGATAATCTTATTACCAAAAATATTTTTTAAATGGTATTGTACTTCAAAGATCATCTTGTTTCCATCCTCCTTATTCAGCATAAGAAAGAAACAAGGGAAAGGAAATTTGCACTGAGGATTTTCTGCCAACCACTGTTAGACACTTTGATACAGATGATTCAATTTTGGGGGAAAAATGAATTCTTATCTGTTGTTTTACAGACGAAGAAAAAATAATACCAATATAGGTTAATTTACTCAAGCTAGTAAAAATACCAAATCATAATTTCAAAGTGCATTCATTTTCCAGTTGACCGTGACAAAATGTTTATACATACAAGTCTTTTCCTTCATAAAGTGTTCCCTGAAGATGCAGTTCTTTTTTGTTCTATCTAATTTATTGAATGCTCTACAAAAAGAGGGGGAGGGGAGAAAAAACATTTCTTATTGCCTGCTCTGTGCCAGTCATGATTCTGAGTCTTTTATTATATAATTAATTAGGCAAATGCACACTGGTTGCCTATAATGGACCAGGCGCTACACTGGTCATTTTGATCTTGAGCCCATGTCAGATCAGTGACATCTCAGGACAGCTCCAGGATGGGCATTTGTCTCAAAGGCAAGGAAACTGGTAACAAACGTGAATTAATCAGCACAGTTTCATTGTAGGAGGTGATGATACCTGAATTCACTCTTAGATGTTCGTGTCCACTGCAGTCCCTATTCTTTTGGCCACCTGGGCTCCTCCATTTTCAGAACAATTAAAGCTCATTGGCCTCTCCTGGACACAGATGGAGGTGGCCCCCTTGTGAACTGCCACATGGTTCTAATCTTGTGCAAGTGAAAGCGTTAGTCATTCAGCCCTGTCCCACTCTCTGCGACACTATGGTCTGTAGCCCGCCAGGCTCCTCTGTCTGTAGACTTCTCCATGCAAAAATGCTGGTGTCGGTTGCCATGCCCTTCTCCAGGGGATCTTCTTGACCTAGGGATTGAACTTGAGTCTCTTGCATTGCAGGCAGATTCTTTACCATCTGAGCTATCAAGGAAGCTCTTCTAATCTTATGTTTGGTTTTAAAAAATTTATAAGAAAGAAGTCTTTTTACCCTCTGCACTCTTTCCTTTACCATAGGCCCTGTCTGTAGAGATACTGAGTTTAACTTTTTTTCAGGGAAACTTTTCCCACAAAACTTTGTTTGAAGTTACCTGTGTGCTTAACTAAGAACAGTTCTTCTCTGTCTGGGAAGGCCATTGTCAGCAATGCAGATTACACTGGCAGTGTGGAAATGTTCATGGAGCAGTGGGAGAGCAAGAGGAGACTTGCTTAGTCTATCTAGAAAATCATGGGTTGACGAAGGTTAGACATATATTTTCTCCACACCCTTGTTAATGGCTCTTGGATAGAAGGTGAAAGAACACCTTTGGGTCTGATGCAGTGTCATATATGAGGCAGAGAAGGAAGAGCCAATGAGAGCAGTCCATGCCTGTTGAAAAACTAAAAACAATAGATCTGACTTAGAAAGTCTTCCTATGCACCATGCACTAGCAACTCTCAGCAACAGGAGAGTAAAATGTCTCCCAACTGAAGCAAGCCACTCCCGCCCTGGGGTAAAGAAGCCTGATCGAATGTCAGGGAATATTTATTGTGTATGTTAGCCATTGTCTCTTTTGCCTTCTGTATTTCAAAGGATTCATGCAAACATGTTACCAAAATATCCCATGATAAAGACAATGACACCCCACTCCAGTACTCTTGCCTGGAAAATCCCATGGACGGAGGAGCCTGGTGGGCTGCAGACCATGGGGTCGCTAAGGGTCGGACACGACTGAGCGACTTCACTTTCACTTTTCACTTTCATACATTGGAGAAGGAAATGGCAACCCACTCCAGTGTTCTTGCCTGGAGAATCCCAGGGACGAGGGAGCCTGGTGGGCTGCCGTCTATGGGGTCACATAGAGTCGGACACGACTGAAGTGACTTAGCAGTAGCAGTAGCAGTAAGGGTAATAAACAGCCCTACTTCCTCAACATGCACTTGTCCCTTAACATGCATTTTATAGGGCAACTCTGCTTTTACATTCGTTATCTTATTTTATCCTTGTAACAACTCAGAAGAAGTTCTATGATAATCAGACAGGTTTATTTCCCCATATCAACCATTCAAACACACTTTGAAGGGCCAGTCCTTTTCTAGGCTCTGGATGAAACCTAGAGCAAGCCCCACAGATTTTCTTGTTACTCATAAGTTTTTAAAATTCTAATTACTATTCGTTATAATATGGTCACACGAATGTGAAGTTAGTATTATAATCCAAAGTAAGACGAAAATACCTTGTGTACTTCTTAATTCCAAGTCTAGAGTTTACTCAATCAGTTGGTTCAGGTCATTTCCATTGTTGTAGAAGAGAGGGAGTCTAGGGAACAGGAAAAGCTTACATGTCTGGCAGGTACCCATTTGATGTTGATTTTCTCTGGTAATGGCAGATGCTTAAAGCTCATGTTTTCTCTCATAGGGCATTTTTATGTGTGATTCACAGTTCCTCTAACTTGGGAAATTATCACTTTTAGTTTATATGGAGGAGGTGTATATTTCCACTCCAGTTGATGATTTATCATTCCTTTTTTGCATCTAGGTGTTCAGTATATACATCCTGACATTTTTTGCTGAGGTCTGTTCACCCTGGTAAATGAAGTATTCTGAAGAGATTAGTAACCAGGTACCTTTGACTTCACCACCAGCCTTGTTTCATTCAGCAGCGTAAACAACTCCAACTACAGTCTTTTGCACTTCTGTCAGGAAGGAGCCAGATCAAAGTCCATAATATTTCCCCAAATTAGAGGGCACATGAGTCACACCCATTCTATAGAGTCTCCTTGAAGCCCCTCTCACTAACCTTGAGGTAAAATTAAAGTAAAATCCATCCCATCCTACTTTCCACAGGAAATCATCTCATATTAACAGCTGCACCTAAGGAAACCCTCCCTCTAATCTCCAATACCTCTGGGGTGACCAACTTAATCCTTTATATCTTAAAGACTTTGGTAAAGACTTTGGCAAGAGGGCATATGGATTCAGTTCAGTTCAGTCACTCAGTCATGTCCAACTCTTTGCGACCCCATGAACCACAGCACGCCAGGCCTCCCTGTCCATCACCAGTTCCCGGAGTCCACCCAATCTATGTCCATTGAGTCACTGATGCCATCCAATCATATTATCCTCTGTCGTCCCTTCTCCTCCTGCCCTCAATCTTTCCCAGCAACAGGGTCTTTTCAAATGAGTCAGCTCTTAGTATCA
Source organism: Oreotragus oreotragus (assembly GCA_006410675.1). Taxonomy (NCBI): domain Eukaryota; kingdom Metazoa; phylum Chordata; class Mammalia; order Artiodactyla; family Bovidae; genus Oreotragus; species Oreotragus oreotragus. The sequence continues at coordinate 224,384 of SJYX01007522.1, forward strand.
GGTACCAAAGAATTGGAGTTTCAGCTTTAACATCAGTCCTACCAATGGACTCCCAGGACTGATCTCCTCTAAGATGGATTGGACATCCTTGCAGTCCAAGGGACTCTCAAGAGTCTTCTCCAACACCACAGTTCAAAAGCATCAATTCTTCTGTGCTCAGCTTTCTTTATAGTCCAACTCTCACATCCATACATGATCACTGGATAAACCATAACCTTGACTAGACAGACCTTTGTTGACAAAGTAATGTCTCTGCTTTTTAATATGCTATCTAGGTTGGTCACAACTTTCCTTCCAAGGAGTAAGTGTCTTTTAATTTCATGGCTGCAGTCACCATCTGAAGTGATTTTGGAGCCCAAAGAAATAAAGTCAGCCACTGTTTCCAATGTTGCCCCATCTATTTTCCATGAAGTGATATGACCAGGTGCCATGATCTTAGTTTTCTGAATGTTGAGCTTTAAGCCAACTTTTTCACTCTCCTCTTTCACTTTCATTAAGAGGCTCTTTAGTTCCTCTTCACTTTCTGCCATAAGGGTGGTGTCATTTGCATATCTGAGGTTATTGATATTTCTCCCGGCAATCTTGATTCCAGCTTGTGTTTTTTCCAGTCCAGTGTTTCTCATGATGTACTCTGCATGTAAGTTAAATAAGCAGGGGAACAATATACAACCTTGAAGTACTCCTTTTTCCTATTTGTAACCAGTATGTTCTTCCGTGTCCGGTTCTAACTGTAATTTCCTGGCCTGCATACACATTTCTCAAGAGGCAAGTCAGGTGGTCTGGTATTCCCAACTCTTTCATAATTTTCCACAGTTTATTGTGATCTACACGGTCAAGGGCTTTGACATAGTCAATAAAGCAGAAGTAGATGTTTTTCTAGAACTCTCTTGCTTTTTCCATGATCCAGTGGATGTTGGCAATTTGATCTCTGGTTCCTCTGCCGTTTCTAAAACCAGCTTGAACATCTGAAAGTTCATGGTTCATGTATTGCTGAAGCCTGGCTTGGAGAATTTTGAGCATTTCTTTACTAGCATGTGAGATGAGTGCAATTGTTAGGTAGATTCAGTATCCTTTGGCATCACCGTTCTTTGGGATTGGAATGAAAACTGATCTTTTTCAGTCCTGTGGCCACTGCTGAGTTTTCCAAATTTGCTGGAATATTGAGTGCAGCGCTTTCACAGCATCATTTTTCAGGATTTGAACTAGCTCAACTGAAATTCCATCACCTCTACTAGCTTTGTTTGTAGTGATGCTTTCTAAGTCCCACTTGACTTCACATTCCAGGATGTCTGACTCTAGATAAGNGCTGGAATATTGAGTGCAGCGCTTTCACAGCATCATTTTTCAGGATTTGAACTAGCTCAACTGAAATTCCATCACCTCTACTAGCTTTGTTTGTAGTGATGCTTTCTAAGTCCCACTTGACTTCACATTCCAGGATGTCTGACTCTAGATAAGTGATCACACCATCATGATTATCTTGGTTGTGAAGATCTTTTTTGTACATTTCTTCTGTGTATTCATGCCACCTCTTCTTAATATCTTCTGCTTCTGTTAGGTTCCTACCATTTCTGTCCTTTATTGAGCCCATCTGTCGAAGTTAGAGGCGGAGTGGGGGGGTAGATTCTCGGGGGAGGCAAAAAAAAAGTTTTCTCTCCTCTGCAAAAGGCGGGCAGGGCGCCCTAAGTCCAAGGACAATCCATGGAAGTGTTCGCTTCTTCACAAGTTGTGCAAACGATTTGTTAGTTCATGAGCCTAATTAGTGCGGGGATCACATAAACAGCTTCCTCCGAAGCCTGGTAAATGGCTTGATGATTGGTCGCTATTACTCGCCCTGAGGTGGAAGGGGGGAGACTCTTTAAAGTGCGTCAGAGGGAGGCGAGCGCCTGGGAACCCGGAGGCCTGGATCCGGGCCGAGAGTGGAACGGAGTCGCCGCCGTTGCCGCGGTCGCGCCTCCTGCGACCGCCGGGCCGCCCGGCCTCTCCGCGCCGTGGCCCCGCGCCCGAAGCTCACTCGCTCCCGCGGCGCCGCAGCGGCTTCTCCTCCTCCTCTTCCTTCGCTTTTTCTCCTCCTCCTCCTCTTCTTCCTTCTCCCCCTCCAGTGCTCCCTCCTCCTCTTTCCCCACCTCCTCCCCCTCGGCCACCGCCTCCTCTCCACCACCATCACTCCCTCCGGGGCACCCGGGTCCCTGCAGAGTCCCCGGGTCGGCGCCGCCTCCTCTGCGGCCCCCTGGATTCCCCAGCCTGCCGAGCCCGGGCTTGGGGGGACCGACGGACGCGCGGACACGACAGAATCCTCGCGCCCAGCGCTTCCGCGCTGCTGCCCTCCGCAGCCCCGCGTCTGGGGAGCTGGAATCGCCCCGGGAGCCCTCGAGGGTAAGCGGGCAGGGGTGAGTTCCCGGCGAGGGTTAACGGAGCTGTTCGGTCTGCGAAACTCCCGACGATTTCCTAGGTGAGAAGGGAGCCGGGCGTGGAGGAGTACTGGGTCCTCCAACCGCGCGTAGCCTCGCGGTCTCAGGATCGCTGATCTCTCCATCCTTGACGCGGCTCGTTCTTTTCCAAGTTGAGACCGGAGTGGATGAACCTGCCGGGACGGTGGGCGCTTCCCACTTCCCCACGGGGTCTTGATTTTCCTTTCCGGGAAGGGGCTCATCTCCTTCCCCCAAACAGCTTCTTCTGCAATATCTGGGACTAGGGGTCCAAGGTCAAGGGAGAGGCTGATATGCTGTTACTATTACCATTAGGTTGTCGTTATTTTTGTCAGTGTTGTTATTATTATTTATTGTCACTATTTCTATTATTATTCTGCCATCTGTCGTCCCGGGGCGGGTTGCCGTGCAAACTCAGGGCTTACAATTAGGGACTGCAGATCGTTTCTCCAGTCCCAGGCCATGTCCGCATTTTCGAGCTTGCCTTCGGTTTTGGGATGATTTTAGGGCCGAGTTCCCTCGTCCCCATTGGCTCACGCAGCAGCATAATTATGATCACATCCCCCAGGCTGCTGGCGCTGCTCTCTGTTTATTGGTGGTTAAAGATCTATTATCTATTCATCAGCCGCCTTTTTTTTTTCTCTTTTTTTTTTTTCTTTTTGCCAATTACATTCTTCTAAAGTGAAGTACCAGCAGGTATTTTGCACGTTTACAATCAATGATTAAAAAAAAAAAAAAAACTGGCATCCTTTAAATCTCTTACTTGGCGGCCCATGTCATTTTGCTTAAGGACGAAGAAATGCCTGTGTTTGGTGATGAGGTTGCCGTGAGACTGAAAAAATGTCGATTGGGAGGGGGAGAAGAGGGAAGTCCTGTAAATCAGGCTGCACCGCCCGCCCCTAGATTCATCAGTCATAAGTCTCCAGGTCTGGGAACATGTTCCCCTGCCTTGCCAGCTATCTGCTCCCTGTCCTGGGGTCACCCCTGATCCTCTGTGGATTCATCTGCTGTGTATTTATGTTCATGTCAATTTCTCTTTATTCCACGCAGTCTATATTGGGAGGTGCAGTGAGAGGAGGGTCCAAACACCACTTTTAGAAAGCACTCTAGGCGAGAGAGGGGTTAGGAGTGTGTTTTCTGGGGTTGTCTGGGCACCTGGCCTTAGGGAGGACCCAGCAGAGATCAGGTGCTGCCTCCTCCAACCTTCCCAGGGCACATACACACATTCACACATGGGACAGTCTTGGGCCTCAGCTTTGTGTTCATGTCCCAAGAAGCCTGCCCCTGCCTCAGACTTCAGCTCTCTGATGGCAGCTATGGGCAAGGCTCTTGGCTGGGTTTTTACCCTTAGCAGCTTCTCTCCACCTTGCTTTGTGGCATTGCCCCCCATCCTTTCCCACAGGCCTAAGGAAAGAGGGTGCTGGATCCAGCCTTTTGGGGTGAGGTGCATTTTGAATACTACCTCCCTGGGTCCTAAACCACAGACCACCAAAAATATGATATCATCTCCAGTTCAGAAAACCTTCCTTCACTTAGGCTGTAGGGACACAAGCCCCATTGTGCCCAGGCCAACAGAAAGCCTGAAGTCACAAGGAAAACTGGAAGTCTTTGGGCTGTACTAGCCAGCCAGGCTGGGGTAGAAGTAGAGGTCAGCCCTCTATTCCCAGAAAGAAGCACCCAGTTTAGGTGCGTTGTAGATCCCTGATCCTGGAGTCAATGGGAGAGGACCCCATTCTCCATAGAAACATCTCTGGGAGGGCTGGAGGTTTAGATTCGCCTGCAGACCAGACCTGTCAAACTCGGCCTTAGGCTCCAAATGGAAACTGGGGGTACTAAAAGCCCCACCCTGTCTGCAGGCAGGGAATGGCCATTCGTTGCACAGTCAATAGTAGTGATCTTAGCTGAGGGGAATAAAAGGACACGATCTTGAAGGCCAAGGGCCTCCACTCAGTGTCTGGCGGAGGGGTGAAGCCATCTCTTCTAAACTCTCAGGCTGAGCAGTCAAGTATTACTGGTACCACCTTAAACGCTTTCCCCTGCTTTGGTCAAGATGTGTCCAGAAAGTGTCCTAACGAAGTGAGTGGTCTGGAGCCCAGACCCCAGCCTCCCTCCCAAAGTAGGACCAGTTGGCCAGGCCAGAGGGCCCAGGCTTCTCCCAGCCTACAACAAGAGACAGGCAACCGGCCTCTTGAAAACTTCCTTGAAGGGGTCTGGCTTTACCCCCAGAGGGCTCTAGTTATTAGCAGGCGGGCGAGGCTGAGAGAATCTATTCTAGGACAAGCCAGTTCCTCTGCCCCTGTTTGCTGCTGGCCCCAGGCCTTTCCTGGGCGCCCATGAGGAAGAAGCGGGTTTCCACTGAGTGAGGGGCCTCACTAGGAAGTCCTGGAAGGGGAGAGTAATCTATGCTAGTTCATGCGCCAGGACCAAGAGCTCGGAAGAGTTGGCGCTGCCGGCCTCGACATTCAGGGGAATTAACTAGGAGAGTAACTCATTAACCAGGCTGGCGATGGAGGCGCATCAAGTCGCTGGGCACCCTAGTCTATCTGGACCGGGAGCCTAAGGTGCCCCTAGACTCCGCTCCCTGGACCCAGCGGCTGCAGTTCTCTTTACTGTGGCTTCCCCAGCCTTGCAGAATTCGGCCTCTCTTTGTTCCTCACCCTTCCTGGAAGGGTGGGTGTTGGCTTAAGTACTGGTGCGAGCAGTGGAGAGTGTTGAATGTTGAGGGTAGGGAGTGGGGAAGGGAGGGGGGAGGGTTGGAGGCTCTTCCCTTCCACAGCCCCAGCCCCCAGCTGCTGAGGGTTGAGCTCAGTAGATTTAGGAGGCTACACTGTGCAGGTAGCTGATCTGGCAGGCACATGATGAAAGTTCAAGTCACTGATCTGTCACTTACTGACTGAGCAATCTTAGGCAACACCACCACCTCTCCCAAACTCCATTTTGTCATCTGTTAAAATCACAACCAATGCTGCCTGCAAGGCCGTGGAGGGAGTAATAGAACCCCTCTACCTCCTGATCATGGCAGGCAGTTATACATCTGTGTGTGTGTTTTAAAAACTCAGAATTGTTCACAACAAAGGGTGAGTTTTACTATATGTAAATTGCACCTTAGTAAACCTGCCCCCACCCCTGACCCTCCCAAAGCCAGACCTGGATGATCTTAGGCAAAGTTACCTAACCTCTCAGTGCCTGTTACGTCTTGGCTCTTGAGATTGTTCAATGATAAACCTAGCTGATCGTTCAGGATAAGCCCAGCAAAGTGCTTAGTGTCTAGCATGTAATGAATGAGTGTAATAAAAGTAGTCCCTGTCTTTGATATTGCTATTATCAAAGCAAGGCTCCCCTCCAAGGCTTCTCACTGGGCTTCACAACTGAACAATAAAGTTGTACAAACATAAGCTACTGCTCACCTCATGCTCCTGACATGTTCCGCTCCACCTTCTCCTAAAGGCCAGGGACTTCTTTAAGGGGATGCTGGGGGTGAGAGAGGCTTGCATTCTTGGCTAGGGAAACATCAAAGGGCAGCGATTTCTGGTCCTCTCTCCCATACCATCTGCTCTGAGTTTCCCAGCAGACCCCCTACCTTTGGAGGAGCAAACTGCAGTGCTGTTTTCCCTCCCTCGGCTCCTGCCAGGCCTGTTTGACAACTGGGGTGGATGTGTAGCTTCCTGCAACCCAGGATGGACGCCAGGTGCTGCCTGGGCCACTACCTGTGTGACCTTCACCTTCTTGAGCCTCGGTTTTCTTTCTGAAAAGGAAATATAAGATTATTAGTTGTTTGAGAGGAGTAAGTGAGCTAATGCTTGACACAGTTGTTGTTGTTCAGTGGCCAAGTCCTGTCCGACTCTGCGACCCCATGGACTGCAGCACTCCAGGCTTCTCTGTCCATCACGATCTCCCTGAGTTTGCTCAAACTCATATCCATTGAGTCAGTGATGCCATCCAACCATCTCATCCTTTGTCGCCCCCTTCTTCTCTTGGCCTCAATTGTCCCCAGCATCGGGGTCTTTTTTTTTTTTTTTAACCATTTATCAAATGTTAATGTCAGGTGATGGCTTTGTACGTGTGGCACTCCGCTAAACGCGGCAGTTAGGAACCTCCAGGTGACCGGTACCAGCGGTACCGTGAGGCTGCACTATGGGCCCGCCTAGCAGCGCGGGAAGCGCGGACGTCGATGGAGGGGAAGCCGCTTCCCGGGACCAAGGCATGGGAAAGGTGTCCGGGATGGGGAGATTCTTGGGACCTGGCTAAGAATTCCTCCAACCCACTGTGATTCCCAGCCACCTGGCCTCTCCAAATGTGTAGGACGGCGGTGGGACAACGAAGAGAACAATTAATATTCTAAAAACATTTCTTAAAATTGTTACTACGGCAAATCCCTTTCTGCTGTCCTCCCTTGCCGCTCGCTGGGCTGGCGCAGCGGCCTGGGGCGGGTATCCGCGTGCGCGCAGCGGCGCCTAGTGGCTAGGGCCGGGCGCTAGCCGCATCCCCGCCGGCGGCTGAGCCCCCGTGTGCCCCACTGCCAAGACCTTCCCGCGACCGCAGCCTGAGCCGGAAGAGAACGTCAAAGTTGGCTCAGAGAAAGAGAGGGCAGCTTGGAAATCCGTCTCTCCTCCCTCCATCAGCTCGCCGCTTCAAAGTTCACCACCCACGCTTGAATTCCAGCTCCACCCCAGTGGGGCTTCTTTCGGAAGGGTGCGAAGAAGAGAGAGCCGGTACTGCTCCAGAAAGGACGGCGAGGCCCCCATCACCAGTTGTCGGGGCGATACCGCTCAGATGAGACCACGATTTCATGCGGCAGGTCCTCTGTCCTGCGGCCTGACCACGGTGGCTCAGAATGGGCCCGTGCTGGCTTGCGCTGGCCTGGCCTGGGGTACAGAGAGGGCTTTCCGGTGCGGTTCTCTCCCGTGGGGGTCTCGCGTGTGGCTCTCCTAACTTCACGCCCCCTCGCGGCCGGCCGAAGACGCCCCGAGACAAGGGTCCCGATGGTTATTACTGGGGTAGTGGTTGATCACGCAGTCGGATAGGGCGGCCGTGGTGACCGGCCCCTTTCTCTGGGAGCCCTTATCTGTCCCAGGGCAAGTCGGCTCCTCCATGAGATGAAGTTGTGGAATCCGAGCGGGGTTCATTGGAAACCGGTGTGTAACTGTTCAAGGCGTTCACTGGGGGAGGGGGGGACCGAGCCCTCCCAGGAGGGTTGGACCCAGGTCCAGGCTTCTGCAGCCCCAGACGACTGCAGGAAACACGCTCTCCTTCTCCGGCTGTTAGGAGGAAGCTGCCAGCGTCTGGGTCTCAGAGATCCATCCCTTTTGAGAGCCAGCGTTTCAGGAACCAGGAACTCCGCACTGATGCAGAAAGTTCAGGACCTGGCCGTCGAGTTTACCTCCTTCACGATGCCTCCTTCACGACGCTGAAACTCGTCAATCTCTCAACACACAGGCTGTCCTTTTCACTATTGAAAGCAAAGAAACAGATCAAAGGAAGTTTCAGTTTCTCTCTCCCTTGGCTACCTTCAAATGAAAGTCTAAAACCCAAGCAAGGATAGGCGTGGGGACAGACTGACGGACGCAGAATTAAGGAACTTGGACGCTTTTGCTCGGGCGACTGCCCGGTCAGGGGTGGAGACAGCTCCCTCTTCTCTGCCCTCTCCCCACTGGTGGGTGTCTAGAGTCATTGTTCTCCCCTCCAACAGTCCCAAAAGCTTTGGCTTCAGTGGGCTGCCAGGTCACCGACTATTGTAGGAGCTGCCTGCGGCCGGATAAGGTGACCTGCAGCACAGGGTCACAGGACCAACACGGGTGGCGGGGAACTCATCTGCTGACTCATGCTACCTTCTCTGCCGTCTTTTCGTTTCAGACTCCGCTCTTGACACCCTTCACGGGCCTTGTAACTAGTGGGGCCCAGTCCTTTAAGGACATCCTTGGGGGTGTCAGTGACAATCCACTTTCAAACCTAGGGACAGTTTCTGAAATGCTGGCGGGCCGCCGGGCCCTCTCTCGGGAATTTGTCTCCTCTTTTTGTACTTCCTCGTTTTCTGGACTCTGGGGGCTGGACTAGGGCTTAGAAAGATCATGGCTGTTGGAAGAAAGAAACTGGAGGCTTTTTCTCTTGGACGATGCAGCTCTCCAAGAAACCCTGGGAGGATATTGGGGAAGACTTGGAAGGGCAATTCCTCTTGCTGTAACGAATTTTAGCTTTTAAAGGCATGTTTGTGCACACCCAGTTCTCAGTGAACCTCATAATCTGGTATAGAAGGAGTCCTGATACCCATTTTCCAGATGAGAAAATTGAGGCTCAGAGAGGACATCTGCAAAGAGCCTTGGGGCCGGGATCCTTCCACTTCCAGCTCCCCAGTGTCCAATGTCAATGCATTCAAGCCAATGAGAAATGGCAGTGAAGACATGGCAGGCTGACGGGAGGCGCTGCGAAGCCACTCCAGGCGCATAACCCCATCACTTGCCTCGAACTCGCTTGCCAACTATTGTCCTTCAGGCCACTGATTCCACCTTAGGCCTCACCCCACACCCTTTTGCTTCCTCCCGGGTAGTCTTCTGCGGACTAAAGCCCCAGATTTAGGATCAGTAGGTCGGCGGCCTCACTGCCGCCAGTCAGCGTAGGGGCTGACCCGGCTGAGACATCTTGCGCTCCACACCCTCTTATTGCTCTTCAAAGCGGCCCTGAAACCTCGGCGGATACCCACAAAGAGGCCCTGAGCCGGCATCGGGGATCCCGGAGCGCGGCCCGAGGACCCCTCGCAGCCAGCAAGGCGCCCTGGCCTAGCGACCGATCTCTGCCTCCCTGGCTCTGCTCAGCCTGCGCGGAGCTGGCCTGGCCAGGGGACAGAAGAGCCGCCAGCTGGGAGCTTCCGAAGAGGCCCACAGGAGGGTCTGATGGCCCCCTTCCTGAGGAGACCCGCCTCCGGAGCCTTGGCCCTGGCGATCTTTAATTACAGGCGGCCCCGTCACGGCCAGGCCGCTCCCCAAGACGATCCAGAAGAAGCCTTCTACAGGTTAGGGCCCCGAAGCTGCTTGGCTGCCCACCACACTTATATTCAGGGGAGGGCACCCAGAGGTTGGGCACACCAGGCCCTGCTCCCCTATTTGCGTCCCCTCTATGCCTGAGCTGGGATTGAGGGGGGCACGCGGTGCTGCCCGCTTCTCCGGAGACCCTGCCAAGCCCCTGGCTGTGCAGGAGAGGCGAGAGTGGGGGCCCACTGCCGGCGACCCGAAACACAGTTGCGTTCCGCGTGTCCCCCAACCCGCCACACCCCCGGTGGGCGGGGTGGGGGGGACCCTGAGAGGCCCGGCCACAGCCGCCCCGCACTTAGCCCGGCCGCCAGCCGCTCGCCTGGGGCTGCGCAACAAAGGGTGGCATCGCGGCGGCGCGGGCAGGGACCTCATTGGTTCAATATTAGCTTTTCATTCCAGTCTATTGTGCCCATCTGAGATAATATTGACTCTGAGGTGAGAGCCCACAGACGACAGGGCTTGTCTAACACTCCACGGCAGGGCGCTCGAAGGGAAGCGAACCAGAAGCGGAGAGTTCAAGAGACTGCAAATAAAAGCTCTGGCGCGGCGGCGCGCCCCGGGGCGCTTGCGGCCCCGCCGCCAGGCGCTCCCAGTGGCGTGCGCCCCGGGCCTCCGACTCGGGAACTGGGGCTCGGAAGAGGGGCTTGGGGTCCGGAGGCCGCTCTGAGATGAGCCGCTCCTTTCCATAGAAAACCGCCCTCATTTACCACCCTCCTCCCCCATCTGATTTTGAGGTTCCACTCCTGGGTAACTCCGGAGAAAAACGAATTCCCACGCACATTCTTTTAGTTTGCCAGCAAGCCACTGAGCTATTTTCCCGTTTAAACGAGGTAATTCTTCAGGGTGACTTCGCTGTCAGTGTTTCTCCTATTTCCCCCAGCACCAGAAGAGTAAGCACGCAGCGATGGTAGTTAGGCTGCAGGACTGGCGAGTGCGCGGTTAATATCAAATTTCTAACTGCATTTTGCCTTGCTTTGAGTCATCTCCTGCAGCCCATCCCCGGGTTTGTTAACCGCCTTTCTAACCACAACTTTAAAAGGCCTCCAGAACGTTCACGTCTTGCATATACAGATCCGTTTCAATCTCCAAATTGCCTCTAAATGCCTACGTTGGAAAATGGCCCTTAAAGTTGTCTTAGGTGCCTGAGAAAAGAACACTTAGGTTTACACTCGTGGGACAGAAGGCCAGATTCAGGGCTTGCAGTGGTCCTGGGAATGGATGCCCTCAGGTCTCCTTTAGGAAATCTGTGTCTCCCCCTCATTTGGAGTCTGACCTCCTCCGTTAAGAGCATGGTAACTATTGCTAAAAATGTATTAAATACTTGAAATTTGCTAAGAGAGTATGAGTTTGGTGCAAATGTAATAGTTTTTGCATTGTTGAAATTTGCCATTTGATACTGGAATACATTCTTAAATAAATGTGGTTATGTTATATATCAAAAAAAAAAAAAGAGAGAGAGAGAGATCATCTGTTAACTCTGTCACTCCAATAAGCAGCTGATTCAGCCCAAGACACTTGGGTGTCTTGTGGGGAGCTGGGGTGGCAGCATCAGCACTCAGGAACCACTGTGAGCCTCCCTCCTTCCTTTTAGGTGCCCTGTGCTGAGCTGGGGTTCAGGGACACCCAGTTCCAGCACTTTGGATAGTTCAGAGAAGGATACTCTATTTTACATTCGGGCCGTTTGTTTTCTATATTGTTTAATATAGAATATATATTATATGAATTTCATCATATTATGTACTGCTTGGCATATATTTAACCTCTAATATTACAATACTGTATTATTTAACATCTTTTTATACATTATATATTATATTGTATGTGTAGATAGTTCTTAATAAATACATATAAATATATTTATTTTATGTGTGTAAAAGTATTTAGAGAAGCCTTTAATCTTCCTGCAAGTACATATTTGATCGTTTTCATGCAACGTTATTTTAAAAAATCCTAATCGAAACCACTTTGACACCAGCCATGTCTTTATAACAAATAACCCTGGGGTCCAATTTCGGCTCCAGGGACCGAAGCGAGGTGGGGGAGGGAGGGAACTCTGCCGTAAGGGACAGCAGGTTCGCTCTGGAAAGTGGTTTCCAAATGCCCAGTCCCTGGGGACCGAGGAGACGACGTTCTGGACTGGGCGGCCGGCCCCTCTCCCCGCTCGCGTGGTTGTTTTGGTTTTGAGAGAGGCTGTTTAGAGGCTCCTGTGGTCCCTACACTGATGTCATGAATTAAAAATGAATTTGGAGAGTGCAGCGTATGCTCGGCTGCGGCGTCTGCGAGAGCAGCAGAGGCCTTTCACCCCGGGTTCTGGGCTCCAGACGCCGGAATGATTGCTCCGGCCTCGGCGCCCGACGCGGGCGCGCACGCGGGGCCCGGCTCCAACCTGCAGCCGCCCTCCGCCGACCCCGCTGCTGGAAAAGCTGTCTGTGACTTAGACCGCTTGCAGATCAGGTGGTCGGCTTCTAATATCTATTAAGAGCCGAAGAAAGCAAGCAGTGGGGAGCTCCCGCAGGAGGGCTGGGGCCAGGTGGAACGGAATAGGGATTTCAGATGTCCCTAGATTATTAGCCCCACGCCGGAGATCCAGTTTACCGAGGGAGGAAAAAAGATCATTGAAGTCTATAGTACCGACTAAAGCATCAGGAAAGAGAAACGCCCCGACTTTACAGCCCGATGAACCTGAGGGGTCTACTTCTGAGGCCTGGGAGTCGGGAAGAGAAATTGGAGTGGACGGGGAGGGGGAATGGGGGGCGGGAGGAAGACTTGGAGAAAGGGCAAGAAGAATCAGAGACAGCCAGGAGGCAGGGTGTGGCGAGCTGTTTATTTCTTGAAAGTACATCTCCCAAATGGCTACCTGGCGAACACCATGTGGAACACAGCAATGAAACTAAAATCTGACCAAGAGATGGACTTCCCACTTCAGGCAAACCCCGGGTTCAGCGAGATCCTCTGATCTGGTCCAGTCCCCAGCCTTAGGAAGAGGTTTTTGCCAACGTGGAAGGGTGCAGGCTATGCCCTCGCGACTCGGTCCCTGGCTGGACTCTGGGGTATTTGCTAAGATGAGCTGGGGACCAGGAAGTGGGAAAATGTCTTCACGTTGCTAAAAATAAAACAGCTGACCCCTCCTCCTCCTCCCCACGGCTGCAGTCTTGGAGCCTGGCTGCCTGGTGAGGCGTCTGAACACGCACAGGAGGCCAAGGCTTCCAGATGAAGGGTGGATCACAGTGCCAACCATGTGGATCTCCCCCAGATGGACTTCAGCACATCTGGCCCATCTGTAGTATTTCCTTCATCCAGGTGATTTGTCTTGCCCCTGCCCAGTGTGGTAGAAAACTTTGTTCTAATTGTGGAAATGTTAAGAGTTCCATGTTTCTGCCCCTTGCTCTGAGCCCCAACCCCGCCAACCCCATCCTGGTTTAAGGAGCAGATGCTCACATGTGCTGGGAACAAGGAAGGGTCTTTTTCATTGTGCATTTGCCACCAAAGCATCTTGCATGAGACAGTCCATCTCTATCACTCATGGCACCTGCCAAGGGTACTGGGCTAAGCACTTATTACAAGGACCTATCTCATCCAGTCTTCAGAACAATCCATCAAAATACTTCCCTTCTCACTTTCCAGATAAGAACACAGGGGCTCTGAAATGTTAAGAGGTTCACCTAACGTCACACACACAGCTAGTAAACGAAGGGGTCTGGATTCCAAGCCCGTCTATCTGATTCCAGTATCCCGCCCCACCCCCACCATCCCACCATCTCATTTCCTATCAAAACATCTCCCTTTCCCCAGTGAGGAAGTTCCACAGGGTAAGAAAAGAGATAACACTTTGTTCTTGAGTCCACCAGAGTCTGGATCCCCCATTCTCTCCGGAGCATTTATTCCAGTTCTGGAAGAGATAATAAGTAGTTGGCATATGGCTAGTATATACAGTACATAAGGAGTTTGTTCACACCTCACTTCAGTCATCCCTCCCACCAACCCCTTCAGGTGGGTACAGCCACTATTCACTGCAGTTTAAAGAGACAGAAACAGGCTCAGTGAGGTTGAACTATCAGTACATGATCACTGCCCAGCCAGTTCACACAGAACCCTGGCACTGGCCTGAGCTGGCTCATTCCAAGCCTCCCAGCTCCACAGATAACCACATATGAGACCATTTAACCAACAAAGTTAGGCCTTGCATTCTGTTGTGAAATTGCTAGGGTGTTTTCTCTTTGTTTTAAGTATTTCTGCGAATGTTAATTTGGGATTCAAAACTTTTCCTTCATTTCTGTCCCTCTTACGCACATTCTTTCTCCACGTACGTACCAATCTGTATCGCAGGACCATCAAGGAAAACAGAACAAGGAGTTGCCGCTATCTGAGTTCAAATGTTAGAGACCATAGTGTACAGATTTTATCTACAATTTTTGCTGTATTATTATTTGTATATTTTGTTCAGTTACCATTTGCTTTACTTGCATCGCTCAAATGTGTGATCAAGAGTTTAAAGTTGCATATGTGTGTGTGGGTTTTCATGACTTTAACAGCATTTTAAACTCTTGCTTGGACAATGCTTTTCTTTGCTAAGATTTAAGGGGAAGAGTTGGAGGTTGGAGAAATCCTTTGAGCAAATAATTCCACATCTAACGGGATAACTGAGACTCGAGATAGGAAATAGCTCAAGGTGTCTCTGACTTTGAGATGGTGTACCATGTCCCCTGCCACTAGCGAGTCCTGAGTGTGTTCTCAGCCTTCAGGTGTCCAGGGCTCTATCCCCACCTCATTCTGAACCTCACGTCATCACTCTCCCCAAGAGCCATGGCCCCACCTCCCATGAAAAAGCTTTATTTGTTCTCATTATTATAAAAGTATATGTATATCTGTATACTAGACTAGTGTTTCCCTGGTGGCCTAGATGGTAAAGAATCTGCCTGCAATGCAGGAGACCCAGTTTTGTCCGTTGGTCAGGAAGATCCTCTGGAGAAGGGAATGGCTACCCCTCTCTTGCCTGGAGAATTCCATGGACAAAGGAGCCTGGCAGGCTATAGTCCACGGGTTTGAAAAGAGTCAGACACACCTGAGCAACTAACATGTACACACATACTAGATTAGAATGTATAATGAAGATAGTAACAATCACTTAAACCCCTCCTGACCAGAGGTCACTACTGTCAGCATTTGGGATGTTAACTTTTGACAATCTTGGAAAAGAAGTTTATATTTATACCTCTTCATTGCCAGTGTTCTGGTAAGGAAAGGAAAGGAAAGAAATATACTATGTGATTCTATTTACATGAAGTTCATAACTGGGTATAGTATTCAGAAGAGTGGTTGCCTCTGGGAGAAGGTTCACTGAAAGGAGAACAAGGGAACTTTCTGGGATCCTAGAAATGTTCTATATCTTGATTTGGGCCATGGTAACACAGACACATTCAGCTGCCAAAACTCGCCGACCTTAAGACCTGTGTATTTTACTGTAAAATTTTATGCCTCAATAAAGAAAAAGAAAGGAAAGCATCCTGGAAAAATACTATAGCGAAAGACCAAACTAGGAATATGGGGAAGGAGAAAAAGAAAGCAAGAGATGCTGAGCTAAGACAAGGCAAATACAAGGCAAATATCTGGAACTAAATAGAAGAGGGTAGCAAGGTTGGGTACCCACCTACCAGTGCACCAGCCCTCAACACTGCTTCCCTCTGCAGGACAGCAGTTAAGTCCAAAAGGCCTTAAAAAGGGAATGCAATCTGAAGATCCAGCTGGGCCCACCATCTACCAAACTCTCCTTCTTTGATGCTGTTACTCTTTTATATTTGCAGTGAGGCATTGCATTTCCTGATAGAGGCAGGGGATGGAGGTGAAGGGGTGGAAGGGATTTATTTGCATTTTCGGTATTTTTAAAGGGGGGTAAAGTGGTGAGGATGTGTGTATGTGTGTGTTCCTTGGAGCCTAATAAGAATCTGTGCTGGAGTCAGAAAGGGAGATTGACGGTCTTAACTT
Source organism: Oreotragus oreotragus (assembly GCA_006410675.1). Lineage (NCBI taxonomy): Eukaryota > Metazoa > Chordata > Mammalia > Artiodactyla > Bovidae > Oreotragus > Oreotragus oreotragus. The sequence continues at coordinate 239,820 of SJYX01007522.1, forward strand.
TCAAATAGATTATGTTCCAAAAGTTTCTTTCTTAATCACTATCTAGGACTCAATATGTTTGTACCTCATAGAAACGATGTTATAAATGATGGTCGAAGTTCCAAGTTTCTCCTCCCCCAAAGTCTAGTGATCTGTTCTTAAGATAGAGAATTTTACACTTGGTAGAAACATAATTATAGTGGTTGTGTGCCCCGTAAAAAAAAAAAAAATAGGAAGAAAGCAAAATTCTTTTCTTTTTCCGGAAACATATCTTGCTATCTTCAAGGCACTATGTTGACATCTTATAGGTGTTTGGATAGAGGTTGTCATAATTTTTAAAAAAACAGAAAAATAGAAGTGAATGTTAACTGACAAGGGAAAACACATTTCAAAGCAGGCAGAGTTGACAGGATAAGGAATTAGATGAAGACTTATGGAGAGACTGTAACGGGTCCTGGGGCACTTTGAAGGTTGAATGGCCCTAAATCTGTTTCTACTTCAAAATATATGTCTTCCCTTTTCACCGCTACCAGAGCATTATCGGAGAAGGCAATGGCACCCCACTCCAGTACTCTTGCCTGGAAAATCCCATGGATCGAGGAGCCTGGTGGGCTGCAGTCCATGGGGTCGCTAAGAGTCGGACACGACTGAGCGAGAGCGACTTCACTTTCACTTTTCACTTTCATGCATCGGAGAAGGAAATGGCAACCCACTCCAGTATTTTTGCCTGGAGAATCCCAGGGATGGGGGAGCCTGGTGGGCTGCCGTCTATGGGTTCGCACAGAGTTGGACACGACTGAAGCGACTTAGGTGGCTGGTTGTCCTTTACTTTTAAATAATTTGGAGAGAGTAGAGGAGGGTAAGACTTACAATTCTAAAGAGAAAAGGAAAGGAGATTTAGAAGGTATGTAAGCCTAGAAGAAGGATTGTCAGAGGTAGATTTGAGCCAGTAGTGATGGAGGAATCAGTGGGGAAGAAAGAAAAGGCGATTTCCCCACCAGCCACCAGGTGGCGAAGTTGGCTCAGGACAGCTTGGTGGCCATCTTGAAAGCAGAGTGAGCTAGGAAGCCCTGTGCTCTCGCAAGGATGGGACCACTTAACATTTATAGTATCAGGGGATCATTTATTCATTTAACCAGTATTGTGCATTTACCATTTATAAGGAAATTTGCAATTGACTTGCAATTAACAGAGTTAAAAAATTTAGTGAATTATGATCCTTGCCTTCAAGGGCTAGTTGGAGAACTAGAAAATTTAATGTATTCAGACATAAAATTTCCTGTTTTCCCCCGATCAGTAAGTTGGGGGTAATAACAATGCAGGCTTTACTGACCTCACACAACTGTTTTAAGGCTAGAATATGATGAAAGTGAAAGTGAAAGTCGCTCAGTGGTGTCCGACTCTGCAACCCCATGGACTATACAGTCCATGGAATTCTCCAAGCCAAAATACTGGAGTCCCAACCCAGGGATCAAACCCAGGTCTCCCACATTGCAGGCGGGTTCTTTACCAGCTGAGCCACAAGGGAAGCCCAAGAATACTGGAGTTGGTAGCCTATCCCTTCTCNCTCAGTGGTGTCCGACTCTGCAACCCCATGGACTATACAGTCCATGGAATTCTCCAAGCCAAAATACTGGAGTCCCAACCCAGGGATCAAACCCAGGTCTCCCACATTGCAGGCGGGTTCTTTACCAGCTGAGCCACAAGGGAAGCCCAAGAATACTGGAGTTGGTAGCCTATCCCTTCTCCAAGGGATCTTCCCAACTGAGGAATCAAACCAGGGTCTCCTGCATTGTAAGAGGATTCTTTACCAACTGAGTTATCAGGGAAGCCCTAGAATACGATTAGGGAGTAAAAATGCCTTTGTAAAGTACAAGTGTTAGCTAATTAATTGTGAAAATGATTTTCAGCTGTGTCCCCCCTTTATGGTCAATTATTCATTCAACAAATGTTTATTGGGCACTTAGGCTGAGCAGGCACTGTTGTGGGCACTGGGAACATAGCAGTGAAGAAAACAGACAAAATCTCTGACATCTCTTAGTAGGACCTTCTGCTGACATGAATAAGGCTCATCAGTCATGCGACATGAGAGAGGCAGAAAGCTTACAGCTAAAATGAGCCTATATATATACTGTTTAGAACATTGAAAAATCAAAAACAATCCAAGTATCCTTTAATATGGGACAGGTTTTTTTAAAATCATGATGCTGCCATACTATGGAAAACTGTGTAAATGTTAAAAGATGGAAGTAGCTATCTGTGTATAGTATTATGGAAAGATTCCCGAAGCCTGTTAAAGGTGAGGAGAAACAAGTTCCAGAATAAAATATAGGATGATCCTATTAATGTTTCAAATAAACACTATCTATCTGTGTTTTATTCACATTATGATATAAAGTTACATGTGGATACTTACATGTAAACTCAGGGAAAATTTCTTGAAAGATACACAGCCGACAACTGTGTTATTTTAGGGTAGGAGAGCTGACATGGTTGGGGATGATGTGGACCAGGGACTTTTGTTCAGCTGCTAAGTCATGTCTGACTCTGACATCCCATGGACTGCAGCATGCCAGTCTTCCCTGTTCTTCACTATCTCCCAGAGTTTGCTCAAATTCATGTCCATTGAGTCAGTGATGCTATCTAACCATCTCATTCTCTGCCACCCCTTCTCCTTTTGCCTTCAATCTTTCCCAGCATCAGGGTCTTTTCCAATGAGTCAGCTCTTCACATCAGGTGGCCAAAGTATTGGAGCTTCAGCATCAGTCCTTCCAATGAACATTCAGGGTTGATTTTTTTTAGGATGGACTGACTGGATCTCCTTGCATTCCAAGGGATTCTCAAGAATCTTCTCCAGCACCACAGTTCAAAAACATCAATTCTTCAATGCTCAGCCTTCTTTATGCTCTTTACAACTTAATGATAGTGGTTTCTGACAACAAGGGTGCATTTATGCATTATGTAATTAAATAAGGAGACACATACATGTGGGTACAATTGAGTTATAGCAGTATGATTACAGATGACAATTGTTACTACTTTAATCTCCTATAATGTTGTTTTAATATGTCTATAGAGAGATATACACGAGATGATGCCAAAACATAAAAGGTGGAATTAAACCACTGGGTCCTGGCTCAGAAATCCTGCCTCTCCCCACCCCACCTGCAGTTTATAGTGAAGCTTTTTCTAAGAGCATCATGGGATGTTGGATAGAAACACTTGATCTCCCAGTTTTGAGGCCCATGTAATTATTTCACAGTTAGGTAGCCTCAAGGATCTTTGCTGAAGATATGATTTCATTATGAGAGCATCATGCCTCTTCCAGCAGTAACTGAGCTTCAGCTGGAGTCAACGCAAGGGATCTGATATGGGATGGGTGGATCCCAACAAGGTCCCCTGGTTCCCAAACTAAGCCAAGTGAACTAGCTTTAGCTTTGGCTGATCTCTGAAAATCAGGTCAGGCATCCTAGCTGAATCTCTTTCATTATCTCTGTGACCTGGGGCAGGTCTTTGCTGCTTCTGAGTTCGATGGCAGGATCTGCACTGTACGGCCTGTAACATCATTGCTGCTCCTAAGCTTTGGATTTCTATTGTGGCAAGATATTGAGATCACATGCATGTGCCGTGTGCTGGGACCAAGAAGCAGAAAAGCAAGGTCACTGGCCCTAAGGAGCTCTGGTGGAGTCAGATTCTTGGGAGGGGGGGGATTTTGAAGCTGATGAAACTGCTGGAAAAGTGGACTCAGAAGAGAAGCAGGGAGATCCTCCTCCACTTCTCTGCCATCTCTGGCTCTAAATCTCTTGGAGAAAGCTGGCCTGTGTTCTTCTAGCCCCTTCGGTCTGAAGCTAAGCTGGTAGCAGGGTCCCTAGCCATACTAGGTGACTTCAGGTCCTAGAGATGAACCACATTCATGTTATTTAGAAAAAAAAAAAAAAAAAAAGAGTCTCAGTGAGGACAGGGATAGTGGAGGGTCAGGGTGAGCTCTAGGAAGATTGGAGATAGACCTGAGCCTTTACAGTCAATCCACTGAGATTCAACACACTCTTAGCAAGCACCTACTGTTTGCCAGGCACTTGGCTAGACTGTGGGAGCACAGATGTGAATCAAACACAGGGCTTACAGAGCAGGGATTCAGTGGTTAGAGGCCTGTCCGTTAACCACTTAGAAACAGGGCACAGGTCTGTGCCCTTCTTCAGAGAGCCCCGAGAGAGCAGAAAGCGGGAGTGTTAGTCACTCAAGAGCCAAGCCAGTTTCACCCCAGAGCTGCTGGTGGAAGCCCAGGCACCCTAGACACTGAGTTAGGGGATGGGGATCAAAAGTCATCCTCAACTGATTAGAAGACTCCACGGGTGCCCTGTGTCCCAGCCAATCTGGAACAAAGGGAACTTGCTTCCATGGGCTGGGGGCAAGGGGTGGGAGTGGGGGTGGTGGTCCCCACACCAAAGATTTAAATACTTACGCTGGTAGAATTGTTAGTGTTCTCCTTTCTGGAATCTGAGGTATGTCTCTTTTCAAGAAAAACTTTCCTCATTCTCAAGGTTATGGAATTCTTATTTTTAAGTTTCTTTTCCAACTTCATATCATTTTTTTAAAATGTATACATCTTTAATACATTTGTTTTTGTTTTTGTTTTTCTATAAATGTAGCCTAAGGTGAAAACCGACTTTTTTACCCTCCAAACAGATGACTATTTCAGCATTGTTTATGGAAAAATCCGGTCCTTCTTCACTAATAAGAAATACAATCTTTGTCATATATAGATTCCCATAGATACATTTTATTTCGTTCATCTGTCTTCTTCTATCCTATTTTCTATTTTATCCATTTATCTATCTGATACTCTTACAACATTGCCATAAGCTTCCTAGTGGCTCAGACAGCAAAGAATCTGCCTGCAATGCGGGAGACCTGGGTTGGAAGACCCCTTGGAGAAGGGCATGGCAACCCACTCCAGTACTCTTGCTTGGAGATTCCCATGGACAGAGGAGCCTGGTGGGCTGTAGTCTATGGGGTCGCAAAGGGTCAGACATGACTGAGTGACTAACACACACAGCACAACATTATCATACTGCTTAATTCCTCTGACTTTGTAATACCTTTTAAAATCCAATAAAGCAATCCTCTTCTTTTTCTTCTTTTATAAAAAATGTCTATTCTCACGTGTATGGCTTAGATAAAATTTAAAATCAACTTGTCTGTTCTTTTAATCAGAAATTTCATTGAAATTGCATAAGAATTATCAACTAATTTGAGGAAGAACTGAAATCTTCACAATATTTAGCAATCCCAAGCAGAAGAGTAATTTACTTCATTTGATTTTCTTTGATGTACTTCAGTATGTTTCTAAACAGGTCTTAGATATTTCTTATGAATAAGTCATTGTATTTTCAGTTTTGTGGGAGATTTATGCTTTGTTTTGTTTTTGCTATGGTGAATGAAATAATTTTCATTTTATATTTTTAACTTGTTACTAGTATTATATGAGAAAACAAGCTTGTGTCTGGGAATCCTCGCAAAGTCTCTTATTGTTTCTATTAAGTAATCAGCTGAGTCTCTTGGATTTTCCATTTAATAACTGCTTTACTTATTACCAAAATAAAGCATGTCTCTTGTAGAAAATGAAAACATAAAAAAGGAAAGAAACAAGCAATATCTGTAAAATCTACCCTTCAGATGTAGTCATTCTTTACATTGTTATATGCACATATATATTTAAAATAGTATCATAATATATATAACATTATACATATATCTACTGATGTAAACAGACATATATATCTAAGAATTAAGTAGACATATGTCTATAGAGTCTTACAAGTAGCATCATGATATGCACATTGTTTTCTAACCTACTTTTCCTCCTTAATAAAATTTCACTTATAGTTCTAAACTATCATTTTAATGGCTCCATTAGGTATATGAATTTATTTAAGCAATCCCCTATCTTTGAACACTTAGAGTCCATTTTTTAATATTATAAATCTACAGTGAACATCTTATGACATAAATCTTTGTGAATATTCATGATTATTTCTTTAAGAGAAATTTCTAGAAATGGACTTTCTGTATCCAAAGGCATGCAGAAATCTAAGGTTTCTGTGATGAAGTGGACAAATTGCCCTCTAGAAAGCTTATTCTCCCACCTCCACTTTTTCATACATATTTCTTCTTCATCTTTCCCTTTCATCAGTGAACATTATACCATACGGACTTCTTAAGTTCTTAAATGCACTGGTACCATTATTTTAATAGTAGCAGAGTATTCTGTCAGCCACCAACCCTCACTGGAGCTTTTGCAGTTATTTCTGTTTTCTGGGATAACCCAAAATTCCTGACTTCCAGAAAGTTTCTGACCTCTAGCAGCTTTGTTCAATGATGGGGAGCCTCAGTTTAGGGTTCCAAATTCTCAAGCAGAAATAAAACGGTTAATTCAGCTTTGGTCTTGTTTCCTCTGTGTAGCAGGAAGGTGGCCAGGATGCTCCTGAAATGTTAAGTATTCTAAGAGTTTGCTGCCTACAAGGAGCAGAAGATCCATTTATGGTTTACATAAAAACACCCCTTCCCTGTCATTTTTTTATCAGTAGGATAAGATGTCATATTTCTCCCCATCAGGTGTTTGTTTGGCAAGAAACTCCCAATTCAGAAACCCTTCCAGCAAGGGGGGACACATTTTCTAAGCAGCAAATGACTACAAACACATCTGCATTGACAAGTCACAACTTATATCCTTCTATGGTGTTTCTGCTCTTTTGAAAATGTTAATAAAAACTTAATGTGGAAAAAAACCAACTTTTTCCAAATATGTGTACCAATGAGCCTGAGGCAGCTCATACTTTCTTATAAAATAAAGTAGGTCACTCACATCAATCATGTTGTCTTAGCACATTTTTTCCAAATTAGGAATTCTCAATCCATCATACCATGTTATGGCATCCCTTTTCCAAACATTTCCTTTTAATATGCTCTTTAACATGATAAGCAAATCTAATAGAATACATTAGTGTCACTTTCCAGTGATGGAGTGTTTCCTCCTGTTGCGATCCACGATGGGTTCAGGGAAAGATTTTCACTGGTTCACTCTCTAACACCAATTGCTTATTGAAAATATGACAGTCCCCCCAGAGTGGCCAAAGCCACACTGGGTGTTGGCCTTAGAAAGAGCACAGGCTTCCCTCCTCACCTCTCCATGTGCCATAGATGTAGAAAACTCAAAAGATGTGTGTGTCCCAAAGCAAAACAGTAAATCCAGATTCTGTACGTGAGGAGTGTTTAAATTTAGCCCATCAGTTCAGTAGGGTTGCACACACACACATACTATCCCATATAGATCAAAAGCTTGTACTGGGCTTCATTTTAAAACCACATTGCTCGCAGAACATTTCCAACTCTCCTGAATCATGCAGAAAGGGAGGATCCTTGGCTTAATGTGTGTGAGAGTCTCCAAAACCGGTTACCATCTTCTTGCAAGTGATTGGACCCCATTTGAGATGCACACTCTGTTTACAACCCACTTGAGATAAATACATTTGCATGTTTCTGTATTTGACAACATTTACCTGGCAAAAGCAGAGTCTTTGTTTCCACTCGGATCTCTAGTTCTCAGACTGATGTGCTCAGTGTTAGCACTTGACTTTCTTTGGAGATTTTTTATTTGGACAGAGTTTTGGAATAAAACATTTGTGAAAGACGGGAAGCGGAGAGAGTTGAGGGTGCCCAGGAATTTTGTTCCAGGCTTTTGGCCACCCAACAGGAAGACATCTGAATGGAAAAGGGAAAGTTCCCTTTGTTTTCTGGACCTCTCATTGGGACACATGGGGGTCTCGCAGACCCTGGTTTCGATTGCCCATTCCATAAGTCACATAACTTCTTCCTCCAGTCTTGGGAAAGAAGACTTGCCCAGAGAAAATGACTTGAGGCTGTGTGTGTTCAGGAAATGTCATTCAGTTCAGTTCAGTCACTCAGTCATGTCTGACTCTTTGCGACCCCATGAACCGCAGCATGCCAGGCCTCCCTGTCCATCACCAACTCCTGGAGTCCACCCAAACCCATGTCCATTGAGTCAGTGATGCCATCCAGCCATCTCATCCTCTGTCATCCCCTTCCCCTCCTGCCCCCAATCCCTCCCAGCATCAGGATCTTTTCAAATGAGTCAGCTCTTTGCATCAGGTGGCCAAAGTATTGGAGCTTCAGCTTCAACATCAATCCCACCAATGAACACTCAGAATTGATCTCCTTTAGGATGGACTGGTTGGATCTCCTTGCTGTCAAAGAGACTCTCAAGAGTCTTCTCCAACACCACAGTTCAAAAGCATCAATTCTTCGGCGCTCAGCTTTCTTTATAGTCCAACTTTCACATCCATACATAACCACTGGAAAAACCATAGCCTTGACTAGATGGACTTTTATTGACAAAGTAATGTCTCTGCTTTTCAATATGCTGTCTAGGTTGGTCATAACTTTCCTTCCAAGGAGTAAGTATCTTACAAAAAGGACTGTGCTGGGGGCAGTGAAGGACACAAAAATGAAGCATAGCTCCCGCCCTTAAGGAGTTTGAAGTCAAGCTTGACATCAAGTAGAACATGACACGGAAAAGCAAAAATATTCAGGGAGTTCAGAGAAGGGAGAAGTCACTGCCAGGTGAGGAGGTATGTAAGAAAAGATGGAGAAGATGATTTGGCAACCAGGTCCAGCTGGTGAGCACGCGCTTTGGACCTACACAGAGGAAGGAGGAAGGGAATTCTAGGTCAAAAGCACAGTGAGAGTCACAGGACAGGTGTGAGAAAGCGTGCAGGGAAGTGCGGAGGCATGACAGACAATTCAGGACTCGCGGAACACAGTCGTTGTAAAGAGAAGCATGGAAAGGAACTGGGGAAGTGGCGCTGACACAAGCGTGTGAGGAGTCTTGAGTGCCAGCACAAGGAGTGAAGTTTCCAGGGAATGCTCCCCCTTCATGTCCCCAAAATTGTTCTGGTCACATCATCACATTTGTCTGAAATAGGGAGAATATACGTATATATATCAGAGAAGGCACTGGCACCCCACTCCAGTTCTCTTGCTTGGAAAATCCCATGGATGGAGGAGCCTGGGGCTGCAGTCCATGGGGTCGCTAAGAGTTGGACACGACTGAGCGACTTCATTTTCACTTTTCACTGTCATGCTTTGGAGAAGGAAATGGCAACCCACTCCAGTGTTCTTGCCCAGAGAATCCCAGGGATGGAGAAGCCTGGTGGGCTGCCGTCTATGGGATCGCACAGAGTTGGACAAGACCGAAGTGACTTAGCAGCAGCAGCATGTATATATATATATATGTATATACATATTTTGTTTAAAAAACCAGGGAGAATATTAGGGTGACATTTGAACCCCCTCAGTCTTCTCTCTCTTTACACTTCTCCTTCTATACATAAGAAAATGCCATGGCAAACTCAAGTGTTTCACATTGCTGAGCTTCAGAGCACCATCCTGGAAATTCCTGCTGGCCTCAAAACCATTGCTCACAGAAGTTTAAGATTTTCCCAAGTTTCAGTGTTTTCTATGAGCTGATTACATTTGGAGAAGCTGCCCCGTCCATGGACCAATAAGGGACTGTGCAACGCAAGGCTTGAGGTGCTTTGGGAAATCCATCAGTTTGTTCACCAAACCTTTATCGAGCGACTACCACGTTCCTTTCCATTGCTCTATGTGCTGGGGGCAAGGTGTGTAAACAAGAGAGACAGGGTCCCCATCTTCATGGGCTTTACTTTCTGGTAGGACAGACAAAAAGTCATCAAGATCATTTCAGAGTTTCCAGAGAAACAAAGGAAAGACATTAAGTTACGTGATAAAGAATGGTGGGAGGCGAGAGCAGGACAACCACATCTGAGAAGGTGGTCAGGGGAGACCTGAAGGATGGAGCCCAGAAGGAGCCAGCTAAAGGGACGATGGCCAGGGGAGAAACACGGTGAGCAGAGACAGCGCAAGTGCAAGTGCATGGGGAGCTGGAAGAAGCTAGCAAGTGAAAGGGAGAGGGTGAGCAGATGGGGCTGGAGCCAGGTGCGAGCCCATTTGGGATTTGAGGTGCCATGGGAAGTTCCTGCAGGGTTTTCAGGGAGGAGCGACTGAGCTACAAAGGTTGGGGTCCCCACTTGAGAGGCGCCATTCACCACCATCTGCTCCGGCCTCGCCCTTGCTGACTTTCCCTACAAAGTCAAAATGAGTGCTCGGAGTGCATCAGCTTTTATTTTTACAGCAATCTTTGTACCCAAACCACCGTAGCATTTTTAATAACAAACTGGCAGGGAGTCAGACATCTGTACTTGAAAAAAACAGCCCAAGCCAAGTATTTCTAAATGTTTTATATTTACTTGTAACATTAGAATAACCATGAGGTTGCTTTTTGCATAATCGGAACCATTCTCATTAGGGTTCGACAGATCTCATCCTTCGTGGGTTTGGGTGGTGGTTTTCATTACGGCAGTGACATTGATCTGACGAGAGTGAATCTCTCCTTGAACATTTGTGGATAAAAGAGGGAAGAAGTTGAGAGAAGCCAGGACAGGCTAGGAAAGTAAGAACGCTGTAAAGACAGCCATCAGCGTGGCACTGGAGTGCCACGGAAAGAGCCCAGCTCTCCAAGTTCAGCAAAACTGTCCTCGAAGTTCAGCTGGGTGAACTTGGGTGAGCCACTTAACCTCCCTGAGCTTCTGTCTACTCAGCAAAATGAGGATGACAATAAAAACTACCTCATGGAGCTGCAGTGAGATCTAAACGAAATAACATTGGTAAAGAGACTTGGCACAAAGTTGCTTTCTGCTTGCCTACCTCCAAAATCTGTACTTAACATCCAAGACTGAGATACTACCCCTCATCCTTTTTCTACAGTAGGTTTGCAAGAGTTATCAAACAAAAATACAGCATGCCCAGTGAAATTTGAATTTTAGGTAAACAGCAAATAATTATTTAGCATAAATATGTCTCAGATCATACTTGGGATATACTTACACAAGGCATCCTGTATTTTATCAGAAAAGAGGGGTTTTAAAATTTTCTTTTTAATTGAAGAATAATTGCCTTACAATATTGGTTTGCTTTCTGCCATACATCAACATGAAGTAGCCACGGTGTACATAGATGCCCTCCCTCTTGAACCTCCTTCCCATCTCCCACCCTTTTCGACCCCTCTGGGTTGTTACAGAGCCCCAGTGTGAGTTCCCTGAGTCATACAGCAAATTTCCACTGGATGCGTTCTCGCAACTCTCCATTCATCTCACCAGAAAGAGGGTTTTTGAGACCCAGTTGGGTCCTGGTATTCTACCTGGGCACCTGTGTCAGAGGCAGTTTGATATCCTTGTTAAGACTGTGTCTTTCTTGCTCACTGAATCCCCAGTGCCCAGAACAGAACCGAGCATCTAGTAGGTGCTCAATAAAAATGTATTGCATGAGCAGCTAAGAACCTGTAAGACCTTGTTATAAGTCCATCAGATGGGGAGGCATATATATTTTAAACATGCATCTCCTTTACTTGAGGTTCACATGAAGACAGACCCACTGACCACCCCAGCCCTCACTCCCACCCCCAGAATCAAGCTGGAATTGAAAAGCAGGGTGACTATCATGTGTGCAGTCAGATCTGTGCAGTTTATACCACAGACCCTGCCCTGAACTCCCCCCAAATCCATCACTTCCCCAAAACGACAGGGGTTGCAAAAATGTTTTATGCCAACTCATTCCATACTTCATTAATTTTATTAAAGAAGACAAAACGTCCACCTTCAGAGTCCGCTTATCTTTCTTCCGCTTCCATCTGGGAAGCAGGATACCTCTGGGGCTGGGGCAGGGGAATGGCAGGGTCTAGGGCTGGGAGAAGCTGCTCCGCCTACAGTAGAAGGTAAAGAAGTCTGTTGTGGCCCCTTCTGAGCTTCCTAGGCCCGCCCATGTCTACATTTCTCCAGAAGTTGTGATTACAGAAGATTTCCCCAGGAATCCAGACTGGGCTTGTAAAGAAATGATCCCAACATCAAGAAAAGAACCCGGCCAGTAAATTCCTAGTTAGTTCATTTTCTAAGACTTCTGAATGTGTTTTGAATTTTCTCTAAATTAAGATAATCATAAAAGGTTAAGATATTTAAACAGAGCTCCACCTGATCCCAGGGCTTGATGTGTATGCTTAATTGGTTCCCGAACATATGGTTCAGAGCTTCTTATAAAAACAGGGTAATGACTGGTGGTATACTTGGGTATTAGATTGAATGATGTTAGAGGGACATTCAGACCCATCTCAAAGGCCATAACCTGCCCTTGATCTGCGCTGGAAGTTTTTGCTGACATCTGTTTCAAAGAGATATCAAAAAAAAACTTTCCATTGGCCCCCTGATAAAACTTAAATGCACACGGAGATAGATATCAGGCATCAAAATACTTAGGATTCAACACTGCCTGAGGAATGTGTGGCCCCAGATGATAACCTTTGGGGTGTAGGGGTAGATGAGGAGGGTCGTTGCCTCCTACAAAGTCAGAAAGGGCGACTCTGAGAACGCAAGGCCTCGGCTCCGGCTCTGCACGGAGAGGGAGCAGCTGGGTCACAAAGGTCCCCAGGGCCCTTTGTTCCTTCCATGTGTTTCAGCCCCTGATAATAAATCAAATCGGGTGCTCCTGTGTGGCAAACAAAATTCAGGTCGCCAGGAGTCACCTCCCTGGCTCCGAGATTCGAGATTCGACCCACGCTTCCCCGGCCCGCCCTACTAAGAAATGTGCTTTGTTTAACTTCATGTAGCTCACAGGTAGTGAAAGTATTCACTCTAAAATCCTTGTGAGTTCCACATTTGGTTCATCTTGAGTCTGACTTCATTGATTTCTCTTTCTTTGATCATGTTTACATTTTCTTGGTTCTTTGTATATCGAGTAACTTTGTATCGCAACCTAGATGTTATAAACATTAAGTTGTGGAGATTCTGGATCTATTGTTTTTCTCTGATGACTATTGTTTCCTTTGGATTAGCAGATACATTTCTTGGCTTGACTTGAATTGGAAGTTTTCTCTCTTGCAGTAGTTCCAGTCTCAGTAAAGCCATGTATGGTTCTTGGTATAGAGTTTGGGGATCCTCTCTCTGGCTCTTTCCTTGCAAGGCAGGTATGCCTCCAGTGCAGATGGCACCTGTCCAGGTGAAAAACTGTAGAGACAGGAACTCACCTTTCTGAGTGAACATGAACTTCTCATCTGAATCCTTGTACTTCCGTTCACTGTTCAGTACCTGCAGCTGGCTGTTTTTTTGTATCGTGTTTGGGTTTTAGAGTTATCTTCTATTGGAAGGCTGTCTGCAGGGTTTTTAGTCTGATATATCTGGAATCAAAACTCTAACGTCCTTTTTAATAGTAAAATTTTATATTTTGTAATGAATGATAATTAACAGTCTAGGAAAATTTTCTTAACTTCTGCCTCATTAGACTGTGGTGAAATGGGGAAAAGAATTCATTCACTTCAACATTGCTTGACCTAATATATAAAACTCTATCTACTTAGCTTTGCAACTAAAGTTTTAAATCATAGAAGACACTACAAGTCATTTCTGGAATTGTTTAATAATGGCCAATTCTTACAAGGCATGATGCAAGAGATACAGACAAGTGTTTAAAAGATCCTTGTTGTCCAGCAGTTTAGAAGCTACATCAGAGGATACAATAAAAGCATAAAAACTGTAACACAATGGCCTTGCTTGGTACCTTGAGAGGATTATAAGGTACAGGGAAGTTCACATGGGGAGAGACTAGTTCTCAGTGGAGAAATCAGGAGAGGATTTCCTGAAAGAGCTGACATTTGGGTTGGTTTCAAAAGTGGGAGCTGTTTGGAGGTAAAAAAGAAAGGGGGGGATTCAAGAAGGGGTAGCAAAAATAAAAGCAAGAAGGCATGCCAAAACCACGTGGGCAACTTTGCACCTGCGGCTCTCAAAGTTCAGTGTGTGCAAGAGTCACCTGACAGGCTTCCCTGGTGTCTCAGCAGAGAAGAATCCGCCCACCAGTGCAGGAGACACGCGGTCAGCCCCGATCCGGGGAGATCCCACATGCCTCGGAGCAACCAAGTCCGCTCACCGCAACCGCTGAGCCTGCGCGCTAGGGCACGCGAGCTGCAACCGCTGAGCCTGCGCTCTAGGGCCCTGCCCTGCCACGAGAGAGGCTACGCAGTGAGAGGCCCGTGCACCGTAGGTGTAGAGCGGCCCCGCTGGCCACCGCAATAGAGAAAGGCTCACAGCGACGAAGACCCAGCACAGCCAAAACCAGATACATAAATACAGTTATTTATGTATGTAAAGAATCACCTGAGAAAGCTATGTGGGTCCTTGAGCCTTATCAGAAAACTGATTTAGCAGTGTGAGATGAGGTCCTAGAATCTGAAGTTTTAAGAATAACCCCCAAAAGTCTTTTCATTCAGATTCTCTGAGTCCCCCTGCCCACCCTCTTCACAAGATTGCCTGGACCTGTGCATGCAGTAACAGGAGACGATTTAGAGAGATGATTTGGAACCAGGTGGCCCAGAGGCTTAGCAGCTGTGCCCACAAATTTGTTTGGGGGCCTGAATAAAGTTCAAAATGTCATGTATGTTAGAGATATATTTTGAAATATTTATACCTGAAATGATAGTTGAAATTGGCTTCTACAATTTGGGCAGGATTCAGAGATGGAGAGAGAGAATGGGTGAGTGTGGATGAAACAGAACTGGCCCTGGGCTGTTGGCCTTGCGGCTTCCCTGGTGGCACAGAGGTTAAAGCGTCTGCCTCCAATGTGGGAGACCTGGGTTCGATCCCTGGGTCGGGAAGATCCCCTGGAGAAGGAAATGGCCATCCACTCCAGTATTCTTGCCTGGAGAATCCCATGGACGGAGAAGCCTAGTAGGCTACAGTCCACGGGGTCGCAAAGAGTCGGACAGNGGGTTCGATCCCTGGGTCGGGAAGATCCCCTGGAGAAGGAAATGGCCATCCACTCCAGTATTCTTGCCTGGAGAATCCCACGGACGGAGAAGCCTAGTAGGCTACAGTCCACGGGGTCGCAAAGAGTCGGACAGACTGAGCGACTTCACCTTCACCTTCACCTTGATGACTGCTGAAGCTGGCGATGGTTTATCATGTTGCCGTGTTTATCTTTGTGTATATCTAGAAGTTTCCATAATAAAAAGTAAATAAGAAAAGATCAGAAGAAAATGGTGGAAAAAAAACAAACAAACAACAACAACAGCAAGAAAAACACTTAGAGATGCAGAGGAGTGCTGTGGTTAGTGCATGTCTTATTTACCAGATGGTTCATTTGTAAGTTCCTCACCTTTAGAATAGGGATAATAGTATGTTATTGATAGGGTTGTGTAGGGGGTTAAATGCAATGTGTAATGTGAAACACTTGCATAGTGCCTGGCCCGTCCTATTTTATAAGAGAGCTTGTTTTTATTATTACCCAACTTTGGCAGGCAATGGAGAGCTATTAAAAACGTTGGAGCCCGAGAGTGACTAATCAAAACCGTTTCCAAAACATTAGAAAAGCTATTTCTGCTTACTGGAGTTACTAGAGAAGAAATGTAAGCTTTCAGTATTAGAGCCCAAGAAAACAGTAAGACAGGTCATACCTTCCTCAGCCTTCCAACTGAGCTGCGGAGGTTCTTGCAGGAGCTTTGAAGAGGCTGTGTCAGCCTTAGGAACAGGGGGACAGGTTTTCTGCTGGAATGAAGCCAGAGGCTTGGGGAGGGCAAGGGGCCAGTAGTGGCCAGTCAAGGGGCTGCATTTTGTAGCCAGTGCAGCGGTGGAGGACCCCACGGCCAAAAGAAGCCAATGTAAGCAGGGTCTGGGAGATGCAGGGCCTACCGAGCTGGGCTAAGTGGCTGGGAGGGCAAGCCAGAGCTAGAAAGGGAAGGAACTTGATGAGACATCAGGACGGGCTCGGAGACTTTCAGCAAAATGAGCAAACCGGTCAGAGAAAGATCTAGAGTTAAGTTCCCGTTCTCAACTGGTGAGGCTAACACGCTGCGGAGGTAGGGAGCCGCCATCAGTTTACACAGGCACTGAGGAGGGCTAAGGGCGTGTACTGGGCTCCCCGGCGGCTCAGCAGCAAAGAATCCTCCTGCAACACGGGAGACGGGGGTTCGATCCCGGGGTCGGGAAGATCCCCTGGAGAAGGAAATGGCAACCCACTCCAGTATTCTTGCCTTCCCACCCCCCCACCTCCTGCTGCCGCCACCGCCGCCAGGCAGGCGCCCTCAGGAGGAGGAGTGAGGTATTGCGTTTATCTGCACTCCAGGGTACTGCTGTGTGCGGAGCCCCATCCCCTAACCCAAGTCCCCCCGCGAAAGCGTGTGCTTGCTCTTCAGAACACAGCTGTCCCTCGCCAACCTGCCACCCCATTTTTGCCCCTAAACTCGTCCTGTCTGGGCACCCTGGATCCATTCTGTTTGTGAAAATTTGGGTCACAAAACAGGCCCCCGAAAGGATCAGACTCATCTCTTCCCCTTCCAGTGCATCTCACCTACCAAATTCATTCATTCATGCACCCAGTCAGCTGTCCTTCCAACAAGTACTCCTCAAGCACCGATTGTGTGCGGGGTATGATCTGCCCTGGGAAAACCAGAGCTGATTTTAGTCCAGCCCTTCAGGGGCTCACTGTAAGGAGGTGAGGCAGATATGGGAAGACAGGTACTATGAGGCCTCTCACAGTGTTGGAGAGCAAGTAAGCAACATGACTGGGTACCCAGTGACTCACTCAGCGGGAAAGAATCTGCCTGCCAACGCAGGAGACGCAGGAGTCGCAGGTGATGCGGGTTCCATCCCTGGGTCGGGAATATCCCCTGGAGTAGGAAATGGCCACCCACTCCAGGATTCTTGTCTGGGAAATCCCATGGACAGAGGAGCCTGGTGGGCTACAGTCCATGGGCTCTCAAAGAGTCAGACACAACTGAGTGACTAAAACAAACAAACAAAAAAAAAAAAACAAAAGCAACATAACCTAAGAAATATGAGAAGGGGAGATCAGTTCAGGCAGGGTAATGAGAGCGACTTCAGGGAAGACATGATGTTTGCCCTGAGCCCTGAAGGATGCGCTCATGTGGTCCATGGCAACTGAGGGTGACTAAGCACTCCAGGTGGAGGGAATGGCAAGAGCAAAGGACACCACGGTGGCCTAAAAACTTTGAGTTTTTAGAAACTGTGAGTCACTTTCAAGGTAGAGTCAGCACACCCATCCCCACTCTAACCTTCAAACATCCTTGTGAAGTTGATAAGGCAGGGATAATTATTTCCACATCACAGATAAGAAAACCAAAGTACACTGAGGTTATATACATTCCCTAGGGTCTCACAGTTCAGATCCAGCGAAGCCTAGATTCCAACTCAGGCTTCAACTTCCCAGATCCACCTAAGGCTGGAAAGTTAGGAAGAAGTCAGTTTGCCAGGGGTCTTAAATGAAAAGCTGTGAAGTGTAGTGAAAGTCGCTCAGTTGTGTCTGACTCTTTGCGACCCCATGGACTATAATACAGTTCGTGGGATTCTCCAGGCCAGAATACTGTAGTGGGTGGCCTTTCCCTTCTCCAGGGGATCTTCCTAACCCAGGGATCGAACCCAGGTCTCCTGCATTGTAGGCAGATTCTTTACCAGCTGAGCCAAATGAAAAACTGAGGAGGTTGCTATTTCCTCTGCCATCACAGGGAGTCATCGAAGACTCTGAGCAGGGCTGGAAGAGCCACGGGGCAGCTAAGAGCAGAAGAAGGCAGAGCAGAAGGAGGCTGGGTACAGGAGGATGAGGGAAGAGCATGTGCAGTCCCTCAGAACTGGTGACATCCAACCCGGGCCAGGAGCCAGAGGAGAAAGAAAACAGGGTGCAAGAGAGCGAGTTAGACTCCAATCATGCCGAAGGCAGGAAAGAGGCTCCAAGATCCACTGTGGGTGTGCTTCGGAAGAGCTGGCTCTGATTCCTCCCAAAACCAGCTGAGACTTCAGTGTCATTGACAGCTACAGTTTAGAGTGATTACAACGAGCCAAGTGCTTCCATATACATCCTCAATTCTCATAACAACCTCCTGGTTTAGTCACTGAATTGTGTCCGACTCTTTTGCTACCCCGTGGACTGTAGCCCACCAGGCTCCTCTGTCCATGGGATTTCCCAGGCAAGAATACTGGAGTGGGTTGCCATTTCCTTCTCCAGGGGATCTTCCTGACCCTGGGATAGAACTCACATCATTTGTGTGTCAGGCATTGGCAGATCTTATGAGGCAATTGCTTCCCAGGTGGTGCTAGTGGTAAAGAACTCACCTGCCAATACAGGAGACATAAGAGACGCAGGTTCAATCCCTCGGTCCGGAAGATCCCCTGGAGGAGGAACTGGCAACCCACTCCAGTATTCTTGCTGGGAAAATCTGTCCTTGGGGGGAAAATCCTATAGGAACCTGGTGGGCTACAGTCCATGGGGTCTCAGAGAGTCGGACATGACTGAGCATGCAACATGTGCTTGAGATACTGAAGCAAATCTTATTACCTCCATTTTACAAATGAGCAAGCTAAGGTCCACAGTGGTTAAGGCACTTGGCCATGATTACCCGGGGAGTACATGGCTTATCCTGGGATGTGAACAGGTATTCCCACCTGGTGCCTGAACTCCTGATGACTACCTCTAACCACCCCTCTTAGGTCTTACATGCCACTCAGACAGCCAGGCGCGGGGTGGCTGCCATCACCCACCAAAGTGCATCTGCCTGGCTGCCCTTGGCTGGCAAACCTCTCCTCAATCTGACCCAAAGTTACCTTTTTCCTTTGTTACCTCCCCCTGGGTCCCTGGGGGTGCTGCTGCCACAGCCCAGCAGGCAGGAGGCCAGATCCAGGCTGTGATACAGAGAGAGAGAGAGAGTCCCTGTGAGCTGGAGTCCCAGCCTGGGGCGTCACAGCAGGAGACCTCGAAGCCCGGCCAAGCTCAGTGAGACTGTGATCAAAGCCGGCGGGGTGCGGGGGGGTGGAGGGTGGGTATGGCAGAGCAACGAGGAACAGAAGTGAGCAGGGGTGAGGCTGGTCCCCTATCATTCCTGTGGCTGCATCCCTGGGCTGGGGTTTCTGGAAGGACTGGGACACCCCATCCCTGGGTGCAAAGCCAAAGACCTCCCTCCTCACCCTATTCCCCTCCAGGGGCTGGGGGCTGACCAAGTGGAAGCTGCTGTTGTCTGGATAAACGATAATTCAGTCTTCCAGCTTGGGCTCGGCGACCTCTCCTCCTTCAATCCCTGCTTGCTGGCAGCATCTCAGGATGCTGTACCCACATCCGTGCGCTCTGGCATAGCTGCTTTTACTTTCCTACATGGCAGATGGATGTGGGTCCCTCCTGGTTCAGCGTGTTACACTCTTCATGCATACTGTAGGACTTCCAGAAATCCTGGAGACCTGCCTGATGGAGAGATATCCTCTGTGTGGCCCTAGGTCCATAAAAGCACTGGAGAGGGACATTTAATGAGAGTTAAACTGGCATATAGCATAGGAAGAGCACTGTCTGTCCAGGAAGCCCAGACTCAAGGTCTAATCCTGGCTTTGCCACCGACGTCCCCACCAAGCCATGTCACGTCAATTTCCTAGTCTGTAACACTAAAGAAAGGCTAGCTGACCTAAAGTTTCCATAAAGCTTCCCTGTCTTCTCCTACTGGCTCCCTCTTGGTCATTGTTCCTTCTGGGTCACCTCCTCCCAGAGGCCCTCCTGGACCACTCAGGCAATAGAAGTTCCTTCTCTCCTCTGTGCGTTAGTCGCTCAGTCGTGTCCGACTCTGTGATTCCACAGTCAGTAGCCCATCAGGCTCCTCTGTCCATGGGATTTCCCAGGCAAGAATATTGGAATGGGTTGCCATTCCCTTCTCCAGGGGATCTTCCTGACCCCTGACCCAGGGGTTGAACCCAGGCCTCCTGCATTGCAGGCACCAACCATGTCACTTTCTTTGCTGTCTCCATCTGACCTTTTCCAGTTTGGGTATTTTTGCACTTTTTTATTAACCCCGGAAGAGGTTATAAGTTTCAGAACAACAGGGAGCCTGTCTGATCTCACCTGTGCTGCTCCCCGTTCTGTCTCCAGAATTCAGGATAGAGCCTGGCACAGGGTAGGTGCTTAATTGATGTCTGTTGAATGAATGAATGAATGAACTGTGAGCTCTCTTCCATGTCATAAAATATTCTTCAAAACCATGTTTATAATGACTACAAAATAAAGTGTGGGTATATTAAAATATACTAACCAATCTCCTATTGTAGGATATTTAATAACTACCATTTACTAAGTGCCTAAGCACGATCACTTTTGTAGCCCTATTTTCTGTCTCCTAACTATAAGCACATCAGACACAAGGGAACAAGGGTCTTCTCTTCTTAGGTTTCACTGTCTCCAGCCCCAAGCACGGCCTGGCTCACAGGTGCTGTTCAAAAGTATTTATTATTACATAAAGTAAAGGCTTCTTCCTTCCCCAAAACACTTTCAATTATTTTATTCTTTTCTATAGTTCTACATTTTGAAAGTTGTTTGTTTACCCAGAAATGCACTTATCATGTTCTAATTATGCTCTTACTTTAATATGTCAGTTTTAGCTGCAGTCCTGCCCTTCTGGCAGCTTCTGGCCACCACGAGAGAATCGGCATCACCACATCCAGTTGATATCATTCCAGGTCACTGCAAAGGAATGTGAAGTACCAATCAGCCCAGGTGATCTTTTTGGGAACATCTTCACCATGCCATGAGACTCTTAGAAACTGCGAAAGTGCTTAGGAGTCTACAGAACAATCTCAGCCAACCCTGTGGCTCTGAGATCCCGGTCCTGTGCATCCTTACCCCTGCCAGGTTACCTGAAGAATGGCAGGTCTTTATCTGTCTCTTCCGACCGCTGTAGCTCACTGCGGACCACCCACGGACCAGGCTCCGCACTGAGACCAATTAGGGCAGAAGAATAGTACAACTTCCAAGATGTTCACTTGGTTTTGGCCCCAGAAACACATGGAGTGGGCACACGAGCCTCTCTGTGACTGTGCAAAGCAAGTCCAGATGGCACAAGATGCCAAGAAATCCTGGGGTTACCCCTTGGGGTGCCCCCTCCAAGGGCAGGCACAGCCCAGGCCTGGTATACTTCCGGATGGCTGTCTGAAAGAGCCCAGAACCATCAGCCTGTAAAGAAAATACTGTGAATGCTGTTAGATCATGTCAACTTTAATGTGCTCCCATAGTATTAAAAACACATCTGCAAGGAAACTTTTGACTCTTCAAAGGCTCCCTACAGGCAAAAATTTCCCTTAAGCCTCATTCAGGAGGAAGACAGAGCAGAAGGCCTCGTGAAGTTGGAGAGAGATATTGGGACAAGTCTGAAGTCAACCAGAGAGATGAGGGTGGAGAGCCCAGGGCCGGAGGCTCATTACTCACACCAGGTTTCTGCCAGAAGATACAGGCGAGGACTGTGTGCCCAAGGAGACTGTCCAGAAGTTAAGAGCAGGACGGCTCCACACAGTTGGGCAGGTTGTGCATGGCAGCAGGGCACCTTCCCCTCCCCAGCAAGGCGGTGCCAATCACCTCTTAGATGCGGTAGATTTATACATTTATTCCATTTCTCTGGACTGGGATAAAATGTCTAATAATCAATGTATTATAACACTGTTCCAACAGATAGAACATGTCTTGGGGAAGAAGCCCCTTTTTCTAATCTGCCCAGAGGTGCTCTGTGACTTGTGATAACCCTGAGAGAAGTTACTCTTATTTGGGAAGCCTGGGCAGTGTTTGGATATTGGTGTATCTGGCAGATTCCATGTTTGTCACACAGATGCCAAGATCAAGTTCATGTGATCAAAGGGAACATAAATCAACAAGGAGAATATTTCTGTACCCATCAGATTGACACAAGTTGAAATAATTGATAATATCCTCTGTAGTGAAGCTGCAGGAAAACACTTTCACACACTGATACTGCTACTGCTAAGTCACTTCAGTCGTGTCCGACTCTGTGTGACCCCATAGACGGCAGCCCACCAGGCTCCCCCATCCCTGGGATTCTCCAGGCAAGAATACTGGAGTGGGTTGCCATTTCCTTCTCCAATGCATGAAAGAGAAAAGTGAAAGTGAAGTCGCTCAGTCTGTCCAACTGTTAGCGACCCCATGGACTGCAGCCCACCAGGTTACTCCGTCCATGGGATTTTCCAGGCAAGAGTATTGGGGTGGGGTGCCATTGCCTTCCCCGTTCACACACTGATGGTGAACATATAAATCGTGCAGACTCTTGAAGGGAGAATTTGGCAGTATTTATTAAAAAGCATATATTCTTCCACTTAGTACTTTCTTTCCCTTCTAGTAATCCACCTTGGGAAAACTATCACATATGTGAACAGAGATACATGGTACAAAAATTATTGTCATTAGTTAAGTCATGTCCAACTTTTTTGCCGCCCCATGGACTGTAGCCCAACAGGTTTCTCTGTCCATGGGATTTCCCAGACAAGAATACTAAAGTGGGTTGCCATTTTCTTCTCCAGAGGATCTTCCCGACCCAGGGATCAAACCCACATGTCCTGCATTGGCAGGTGGGTTCTTTACCACTGAGCCACCAGGGAAGCCCCATATACAAAAGTACTTCTGTAATAATGAAAATTTAGGAATGAGTTTAACATCCAGAAATAGGGCAAGAGGTATAAACTGGAGTAGTTGGTCCATGGAATAGGCAGGGGTGAAAAATCCTGGAATAGTGTTATCAGTTCTTATAAACTCCTATGAGTACAAACTAAAAGGAGAATTCTATTTCCCATTGGACTCACATGAACATACAGGGAAAGGTCTGAATAGACACTCTTCAATCTGTTGACAGTGGTCACGGCTAGAAAGAGAAGTCAACTTTTGCTGTATTTATTCAAACTTTCATAAATGAGCCTTCTTCCTTCTATCCTAAAAAGTCGAGTGGTTTAGCTCATTGAACTCTGAGGTTGGACTGATTTGAATTCAAACCTTGGTCTTTCTGTTTTCTTAAGTGTCTGACTGAGCAGTTAATGATCGAAGCATTAAATGAGAAAAATCCATATAATATGCTTAATGCAATACATAGCATATGAGACTGGCTCTATTAGCATTGCTTATATCTTGGAATCTCTTCTCTCTCCTTGCCCCCAACCCTTTCAAAGTCTGAGTAGACACTAATAAGTGTTTGATGAGTGAATAAGGTGGCTCATGGTAAGATTTTTTTCTGAGTGTAAAGAAATATGAAGAGAATAGGCTTAGAGAGGCAGATCTTACCATTTTCACGTTTCCTCCAACTCAAAGTGTTTTTCAGACTGTAGATTACATTCACTTGGTGGGCTATAAGTCAATTTATGGGGCAGCAACTGACATTTAAAAAATACAGAGTAGAAAATATCAAAGTGTAAGTAAGAAGTACTATTACATGAACTAGTTTCATGTGTGTACTAGGTTGCAAGGTAAGATTAATCATGGTAAAAATTACATGGGAAAACCCTGCTTCAAGTGCAGCCTGATTCTATTACAGTCTGAGCATGTGGTTCCCAGCCTCTGCTGCCCAATTCTCTGCTAAACATCGTGAGCCAGGGGGAAGCATCATCTGATAGAGCAGCCACATGAACCTATTGAATGGACATCCAACAGTGTCCACATGACAGCATTCTCTCTTCCTGCCTCCCAGGATTCATCAGGATGATCCTGACACTTGGGAGAATAGGAATCCCCAGCCCCATATGGGTTTCCAAGGGCTGCTATAGCAAAGTACCACAAGCTGGGTCAGATAGTAAAGAATCCACCTGCAATGCGGGAGACCTGGGTTCGATCCCTGGGTTGGGAAGATCCCCTGGAGAAGGGAAAGGCTACCCACTCCAGTATTCTGGCCTGGAGAATTCCATGGACTGTATAGTCCACGGGGTCGCAAAGAGACAGACACTACTGATTGACTTTCACTTTCACAAACTGGGTGACTTAAAACAAAATAAAAATATTCTCTCACTATTTAGGAGGCTAGAAGTCATCAAGATGTCATCAGAGTTGGTGTCTTCTGGAGCCTCCGAGGGAAAATCTTTCCCATGCCTCTCTCCTAGCTACTGGTGTTTGCTAGAAATCCTTGGTTATTCCTTGGCTGTGGCAGTTCTAACTTCCATTTCTGCCTTCTTCGTCTTCACCTTGAGTTCACAGCCCTCTGTTTCTACGTATTTCTGTTTTTAAACTTCCTTCTTGTAATGACACCAGTCACTTTACTCTTCATGCTGTTGTTCAGTTGCTGTCATGTCACGTTCAGTTGCTATGTCAGTCCTCATGGACTGCATGCAGCACGCCATACTGCCACTGCTCTGTCTTCCACCGTCTCTCAGAGTTTGCTCAAATCCATGTCCATTGAGTCAGTGATGGTGTCCAACTATCTCACTTGATTAGACCCACCCTAATCCATTATGACCATCATCTTGATTATATCTCCAAAAGCTCTATTTCCAAGTAAGATCATATGCACAGCTTTTGGAGGACATGAACTTTTTGAGGGACACTAGCCAATACAATATCTCTAGCCCCAAAGAGAGAAAGGAACCACATTAGTACTTTCTTCTGGAGGAGAATCAGGATGGAAGTGATAATGAAGTTCTTCTCTGGCCTCTGTGCTCTGGGAGCCTAGAACTCAAGACCCTTGGAATAGAAGGGACAAGTTCTACACCATGGAACCTGTATCCACAGCTTTGGAACAGCTAGAAGGGTTTTCCTAGTTGGTAAAGATTTGGGCCATTGAATTTCCCTGGTGATACAGGGGATAAGAATACACCTGCCAACACAGGGGACACGGATTCAATCCCTGGTCTGGGAAAATTCCACAAGGAAGGCAACTAAGCCTGCGTGCCACAACCACTGAGCCTGAGGCCTGAAACTACCGAACTACAGAGCCTGTGCTCCAAACCAAGAGAAGCCACCGCAGTGAGAAGCCCGTACACCGCGGCAGAGCAGCCCCCGTGCACCGCACACAGGGAAAGCCAGTGGGCAGCAGTGAAGACCAGTGCAACCAAAGTAAAAAATAATTTTAAAAAACGTTTGTACCATCATCTTTATCACTGACCATTATCAGTCTATGACCATTATCATAGACTGAAGGTTTTTTGCTTGGGGGACATTGAGATCACAGCCACCATCTTCTCATATTATAGTTGAAAAAACTGAAGTCCAGGGAAGCTAAATTTGTTTCCTTAAGTCACATGGTTGGTGAGTGGTCAAGTGAGGTCAAGAGCCCAGCACTGGACGCTGCCCAGTGCCCTTCAGACATGGCCATTTTTTTTTTTTTTTTTTTTCTAAATACTTAATTCTAAAAACAATGGTGGCACCTACAGGCGGCTTGCAGGAATGGAGGAGAATAAAGCTCTTTCACAATGTTCAGCCTCCTCACAAAGGCACCTCAAATTTTTAGAAAATATATTATTTGATAAAGATTATTTCCACCTTATAAAAGTGTGAAAACAATGTATATCAGCATCTTTAGAAAATTCTGTGATTTTTTTTTTTGTTGAAACATTTCGCCTAAACTGATGCAGTCTGCTTGATGCAGTCTATAACTCTTGCAGCTTCAGTCCATGACCATTAGTCACCCCTTCCTTTCCAACCAGGCTGTCCCCCACAAACCCCTCCAGTAGAATTCGAGAGTCTCATGGAAAAGTGACAAGACCCGCTGCTGTCTCCTGAGTGTCTATCTACCATGTGCCGGCCTCCGTGCTAAGAGCTGTACGTGAGTTATCTCATTTCTCCTTCCAACAGTCCTTTGAACAAGGAGGTTCTGTCTCTTCTAGTAGATGGGGAAACTGAGGTCAAACCTCAGCCAAAACAGGCATTTTTAAAATATAAATGTTTCTAGAAGGAATACACACTGTCCAGTGTCACAGGCCTCATCACCCCCTGTTATGGTTATTGCATTCTTATAAAAATAATATAATATCTACAATAGAATACATACTAATATAATTTTATCTTCTAAACATAAGATTTTATTTTCTTTTCTAAACACATATTTATTGAGATAATTCACATATCATATTATTCACCCATTTAAAGCATGCAGTTCAATGGTCTTCAGTATATTCACAGTCAATTCTAGAACATTTCCATCACTCCATAAAGAAACCTTGTTTACCCTTTAGCTGTCTCCTGTCTATCTTTCCACCCGCCACCAGCCCTCTGTGTGTGCATGCTCCATCACTTCAGCTGTGTCCGCCTTTGTAACCCCGTGAACCATAGCCCGCCAGGCTCCTCTGATTATAGGATATCCAAGGCAAGAATACTGGAGCGGGTTGCCATTTCCTATCCAGGAGATCTTCCCAACCCAGGGATTAAGCCCATGCCTCCTGCGTCTCCTGTGTCTTTCTGCGCGGATAGGTGAATTCTTTACTGTGCCACCTGGGAAGCCCCCACTAACCTGAGTCATCATCAGTCTACTTTGTATCTCTGCAGGTTTACCTGTTCTAGACATTTCATGTAAATGGAATCATACCACATGTGACTTTTTGTGTCGAGCTTCTCTGACTTAGTGTAGTATTTTCCAAGTTCATCCACATTGTATCTATACTGCCTAGATCCATATATCTACACTGCATTTCTTTTTATAGGTGAATAATATTTCATTGTTGGATACACCACATCTGGTTTACCCATAGATCAGTTGATGTAGATTTGGAAGATAACGCTTTCTTAATACTATATGCCAGTCCCTGTTCTAAGGGCTGTCTCTCATTTAATCCTCACAACAACTTTTATCAGGTTTTATTACTACCTCTATTTTACAGAGAAGGAAACTGAAGCACAGAGAGATTATCTAGCTTGCTCAAAATCACACAGCTAGAAATACTGGCTTGGCCCTTAAGTTTGTTTGTAATTCCCAGTGGCACATGACCCCTCTCTTTATTGGAGTCTTTAAGGACAACTTATACATACCTCAGCCCACTCATGTATCCCTACGTGGAATCCAAAATGGCGCACCAAGAGCCTCCCATCCTCATTACTCACCTCCCCACTCCCCACCCCTTTCCAACTACCCAAACTTGACTCTTTTTCCAAGCTGCTCAATCACCTTCACACTCAGGAACATTCCAGAAAACCACTTTCACAGTACAAACACCTTTATTCAACAATTGATGTTTGGTCAACAAACGTATTCAAGAGGTGTCATCTGAGCTCTGTAAAATCCTCATTATTTGGGGCCTCACTAACTCAATATTTGTGATCTTTTCATGACACTGTGCTGGAGTAGAGTATGCTTTCATTAGTAAACGGTTCTTCACTATGAATTACAAATTCATAGTGAAAAGAAGGTTGTAGAAATCATGTTTAAATTAAGTGTTTTTAAGCTTTCTCAAAAATCGCAGAAATCTTCTCCCCTTCTCCCACAAGCAACTTAAACCTGACATGCCAGTTACACACAACTCTTATCCATTCTCTAAGTAAGTCCTCTCAAGACCTTCCAGGTAACCTTGATAAACAAGGTAGTGACCGGAGTCATCACGCATGGGTGCCTCCCTTCAAAATACGTGGTATTTCAGACTGATTCTCTGATTCTCCAAATCCATCCTGATCCTCAGCTTCACTTCTATGGAAAGGCTTGTTTTTGCCAATCAGACATTCAGATTTCCTCTTGGAATCAGGTACTGATCCTCAGATTCCCTCTTGGGCCACACCAAATGGAGAAAGATTTTAGTTCAGATCCTAGGAGGGAACCAACAAGAAAGGACCCTGCGAGAGGCAGAAATTCTGAGCTTGAAGACCCCTCCTTCTATTCATGAAGCCATCATTTTTCCCAGAGAGAATTTCTGCCTGGCAGAAAAATCTGAGGACATGAGGGAAAGCCTGCAACCAGCCCAGACAAGTACTCAATACCTTTGGCCTTCTGCATCCTGGCTGTCTTTGATCTAGGCATTTCCTGTGGTCCAGCAAGTGAGAGGGAGGTGGGAAAGGCTGCAGTGGAGAGAGTCTGCCAACACTCATGTCTCCAAAATGAAACTTTCCACTTCATTCTAGAATCTTAAGCCCCAAATCATAAACCGGTTCAAGCTGTCCCAGTCTGTCCCAGTTTAGGGGTTCAGTTCAGCTCAATTCAGTCCCTCGGTCATGTCCAACTCTTTGCAACCCCATGGACTGCAGCATGCCAGGCCTCCCTGTCCATCACCAACTCCAAAAACTTGCTCAAACTCATGTCTATCCAGTCAGTGATGCCATCCAACCATCTCATCCTCTGTCATCCCCTTCTCCTCCTGCCTTCACTCTTTCCCAGCATCGGGATCTTTTCCAATGAGTCAGGTCTTCACATCAGGTGGCCAAAGTATTAGAGTTTCAATTTCAGCATCAGTCCTTCCAGTGAATATTCAGGACTGATTTTCTTTAGGATTTACTGGTTTGATCTTGCAGTCCAAGGGACTCTCAAAGTTGCAGTGAGATTTCAGTCTTCTGCATGTTCCCAGGGGACACCTTTCATCTTATCTGCAGAGCACCTTCAGTGCCACCCCATGCGGTGAGGGGCCGGGGCGGGGGGAGCAGCGTGTGTGTGCATGCTTAGTCGCTCAGTCATATCCGACTGTTTGCAATCCCATGGACTATAGCCTGCCAGGCTCCTCTGTCCATGGGGATTCTCAGAGACCTGGCAAAAGGCAGAGGCTTCTGACCCACTGTACCTTGGCTTCCACTATACCACCAGCTCCACTGCAGTGGATGCAGAGAATACCAGACAGGGAAGCCAGACAATCACTAGGTTGAGGATTTTGAGGGTTAGCTGGAGAGAGAGAGCTGGGATCAATTAGCAATGTCTGCTGTGAGCTTGGGAAGGAGAGCATAGCCACCTTTCTTGTCCTATATTTGCCACTCCTGACACAGATCTCCAAAATCCTCTTTGGCTCAGATCTTGTACGATTTTTTGAGTCTTCTTTTCTGTGCTGTTTTCTTTACCTTCTCTGAAGACCTATCTCAAAGTCTGTTCCCACCCATTGGGAATTGACAGTGGTCTGAAGACAATTGCTTATAGAGTTTGGGGCATGCCAGTTAGAGACCCAAGGCCAGTTAGATACCATCAAGGCCAGCTCTCCACCTTGAGACTGGAAATAAGCTCTAAAGAATGTCTCACTCTGTCAACACTGAACTGAAATCCACAGGTCATGAAGCACAGTCAAGGCAGATGACTGTGTTAAAGTTTATCTGCTATGAGACTGATGCTGGACATAGCATCCATCTGCATGGTAGAGGCATGGAGAAACTCAAATACACTCTGAAAAAATTGTAAAGAATTTCAAGTAGAGGCCTGCTGGAAATAGGGGAGTCTCCCTGCCTGTAAAGCAGAAATGAAATAGTGCTTCCTTGGAGAAGGGTGGTTGAGACCGTGCAGTGAGGTAATGCATACAAAGGGCTCAGCACAGAGCCTGGCACAAGTGCTCAATGCCCAATAAATGTGATTCAGGGTCCACAGTATTATTTTTCTCTAGGGTCACCCTCTGGTGGCATTGGGCCTAAGGATATTAAATCTACTCTGAAACTGGCCCTCTCATCAGCAGGGCGGGAGCCTTCGATCTCACCACCAGGGCCCCGCGTTGGCCAGTTCCAATAACACGATTAGTCATTTTTCATTCCTGAGATGTCTGCCCATGGGTGGGTGCATGTGTGCAAGTGTGAGTGCGAATGCGCCTCTCAGAGCAGGGGAAAATCCATATTCTCTCTCTTCTGACCGAATTAATCAAATAAATCTTCTGTAAGGAGCTGCTAAATGAATCACAGATGGCTCTGCCCTTTTACAGGTTGCAGAAAGCACCCGTTACAGTTCTTTTAATTTATCAGAGGAAAAAAGATGCCCTTGTGTGCCCCTTCCCGCTTGCAATAATAATCAGAACCAGTCTATTTTCCAAGGGTCCGAGACTCATTTTCAAAAAATGTGTATCAATAGATGTAACAGCGGGAAGATTATTTTGCCAAGTTCCAGCCTCCAGCACGGCAAAGGTGCCCTGGCTGGGGAGAGCGTTTATAAAACCACATTTAATAAAAGAGAGTGTTATATTAAGTATGTTTGCTAGTGTATTTAAGCATATGGTTTCCATATCAGGCGTAAAGATGGCAAACACATGCTTTACCTTCTTTCTAACCTTCCTTAGAGACGTCCTTTCTAGGGGGTGGTGGGATGGGAGGCTTTGGGGTGGATGTGAGTGAGTGTGTGTTGTTCTGTTTTGCTTTTTACAACTCTGGCTCACATGGAAAAGCACTGAGGAATGTTCAAGAAAACATGGGAAGACTCTCTGCTACTTATGTAATTAACCCAAGAAACTTGCTTTTCTTACTTTCTTCAACTGTCCCAGCATTCTCCCAGCTCTCTCTTGCCTCCTCCCAGGCGCTGGGGGCTGGCTGACTTTAAAGTGTGAATCAATTTCAGCTGCAAAGACCTTGAGCTCCTGGATTTTAAACACGAACCCCTTGGTAAAGCAAGTGCTCTGAAGATGGCTGCCTGGCTGCGTCCCTGAGTCCTTGTTTACCAGTGAGGCATCCAACTCCAGGATTCATCTGTCTGTTGGTGGTGGTGTTATTCACTCAGTCGTGTCTGATTCTTTGTGACCACACGGTCTGCAGAACGCCAGCCTTCCCTGTCCTTCTGTCTCCTGGAGTTTGCTAAAACTCATGTCCATTGAACTGGTGATGCTGGCCAACCATCTCAAACTCTGTCACCTCCTTCTTCTCCTGCCCTCAATCTTTCCCAGGATCAGGGGCCTTTCCAATGAGTCAGTTCTTCACATCAGGTGGCCAATTATTGGAACTTCAGCTTCAGCATGTGTCCTTCCAATGACTATTCAGGGATGATTTCATTGAGGACTGATATTCTGCTTTTTGGTGTTTGGGTTGGGTATTGAGGATGTGATGCTTTTCTTCAGATCAGAGGCAACAGGCTGTAGTCCTATAGCCCTCGGGTCCCCAGAAAGGTAGCCAGGAAAGCTGTCCCACAGTCACTCCCCTAAAACAGTTTCAACAATCCTTCCATTCTGAGATAATCCCAGAAGCCAAAATGCCAAACTGGGAAGGGGACTGGGGGGAGGGGGGCGGGGCGTCTGCAGTGAGGCCGCCATGCCCACCCCCCCACCAGCCCAAACAGATTTGCCGGAGCGAGTTATAAATCTACTGGTACCATTTCTTTTTCGTCACTTGCCTAATCCTGTGCCCTTCGTTTCATGTGCTGTAATTATTAACATCTGCTTTCTGCGCCTGGCCCGCATGGAGTTTGCGAAGGCAGTTTTCAGTCCAGAACAATGGTGACAGCTGTTTCATTTAGCCTAGGGCCAGCACTTCCTGTTCAGTCTACATCTCCCCTCCTGTGTCCAATTTCTGATTCGGGGTTTTCTGTTTTGTTTTCTGGGTTTTTTTTTTTTTCTCCCTTCATCTGACCTTACTATATGTTTAAGAAGAATTTCTAACTTAACACTCCAGCTAGTATTTCTAGCACATATGCTTATTAGATTGGTGACTGCCGAAGAGAGAGATAGGAGAAAGCCAAGACTGTCTTCCGCAGCTAACAAGGTGGAGGGCAGACAGAGGCACAAAGGAGGTCTGACCAGGAATCTAGGGGACCGGACTCAAGGAAATTTCTGGGCCTTGAAGTTGAATTATAGGCTGACCTCTCTGGAAGCTAGGCACAGGAAAAGCGGCCTTAGCTCACCTGTCCCCTGGCCCAGTTCATCTCCATAGCTTATTTGGTAAGAGGTCACCCAAACATATCTCTGAGGGAACCATGTATCTGGGTGGCCACCAACACACAGAGGCCCTTCTTCCTTGGGAATCAAGGAAGCTCGTCAGGTGAGGCAAGATTCAGAGGCTCCCAGTTCACTTTTTCCCACTGAGGCTCCGGCAGTGCAATACAAACCCTTCCTAATTTGTGCGGGGAGGTCCATTGGACTGGGGAGGACCATACTGCCATCAGGCAGTGCTCGGTATTTATTGCCAAACAGGGTGAAACCCAGTCTCCACTTGGATAAGAACTGCAGGGGGTGGAAGTGTCCTGTGGGTGCACAAGGCTGAGCGTGGAAAGGCAGAATCACCCATCAAAGGCTCCCGATGTCCAGAGGCTGCCTCCGCCTCTCGCGGGATCTCTAGTGTGTCTGCGCCTCTCGCGGGATCTCAGGGCATCAGGACTGGAGATCTCGCAAGAGCTGATGCCCACCTCACCCCCTTACAACTCTTAGCAGATGAAGAAGCTAAACGCCAGGGAGAGGGGTTGCTTTTCTGCGGTTGTCGCTTGGTCGAGCTTGATGCTATTGGACAGAGACGCAAAGGAAGGTAAATCTGTGCTGCTTCCAGGGGCTTGAGGCTTTTCCACCATTTCTACATGAACCTCTCTTTCAATCCCAGACCCTCTCCGCCCTTCTCAGTGGCTCACATGAAAAGACCCCAGCTTGGCTGCCAGTACCGCAGACCCAGTCCAGGACTGCTTCTGGCTGCTGAGGAAAGAGTTCATGCTGGCTGGACACCTGGGGGTCACGGAGGTTCTTAACCTGTGACCTAGGCCCTGTGTCTTTGCAGGAGCCAGCAAACAGAAGGCACAGCTCAGGTGTGAAAGAGATGCAGTTGAGAGGGCCCTTCTCCCCCCGAACCCCCGCCAGATGTCAGGGGTGCAGAGTCGGGAAGGCCCTGGACCGCACCCCCCCTCCCCCAACCCTGAGAAGACCGAGCCCTCCCAACGCTTGGCTTGAGCCTGGAGCAGCCCAGAGGCCCACTCCAGCAGGCACAACGATCATCAAGGGCTATCCCTAAAGTCTGGAATCAAAGGAGCTGATGGATGGTCCACAGGAGGCTGGGTCCCGTGGCCGGTCCACCCAGCTCTTCCAGGAATGCCAGCCCCGCCCCTTTCCCTGCCCCCACTCACCATCTCCCAGCCTCGCACTCCCCCTTCCCTTCTCTCTCTCTCACTCACTTCTTTTCTTCTTAAAGTTAATTGCAACTTTTTTCTCAGCGCCCTGATCTGGATAAGCCACATCTCATTAGAAAAAGATTTAGCTGGAGCCAAAGCAGGCTGGAGAAGGAATCCCTAATCAACAGAGAAAAGATTCGGGTGTAATTGCTCTCTCCCGCCATCCTCCCCCTCCCTCCTCCAATCTTTCTCTGCTCATTAATCTGAAAAGAAAGTCACATTTGAACATCTTGGTGTTCAAGTACCTGCTGCTGTGGACTCGGGGTTTTCTTTTGTGGGGGTGTCTGTATGGAGTGCTTTGGCTGTTGTATAGGAGTAAAGCATTTTGCTCTTGGGGGTGTGTAAGAAGCACCTTGGTTGGGGGAGTAAAACTCTTTGGGGTGTGTGTGTGTGTGTGAAGGGCTTGGTTGTAGGGAAAGTGAGTGGGTGTGTGAACCCTTTGGTTGTTGGAGTGTGTCTGTGTATGAAGCTGTCTGGTATGAAGTGCTTTGATTATTGAGAGGGTGTATGAAGCTCTTTGATTATGGAGAATGTGTGTGTGGCGAGGGGGAAGCCCTTTGGTTGGATGGGGCAGTAAAAACTCTCGGTGTTGTAAAGCATGCTGGTTGTTGGATACATGTGTTGTGGATGTGGGATATGGTTGCGGGGTGTGGAGGTTGTTGTTGGTCCATGAGGATGCAATGGAGGCCTTCAGTTGTTGGTGTGTACATGTGATGCTTTGATTGTGGGATGCATGTAAATTCATTCACATGCCCCTAGTAGCCCCTTTGATGGTTTCCTTTCTCCCCAACTAAATCCCAATGGATGCTTAAATGGTGACACATAGAAGATGAATTTAGAAGCAAACCATCTCCCCATGTAGGGAGAGGAGGTGGGTCCCTACTCCCCCCAGAACTTTTGGAGAGCCCAGGCCCCTGTGTCTCAGCTACCTTACCTGCGGTCCCCACTCTGCCTCAGTCCAACTCTTTTGTGACCCCATGGACTGTAGCCTGCCAGGTTGCTCTGTCCATGAGATTTCCCAGGCAAGAATACTGGCGTGAGGTGCTAGTCCCTTCTCCAGGGGATCTTCTGGACCTAGGACTCGAACTTGCATCTCCTGCTTGGCAGACAGATTCTTAAATGAAACAAATTATGGGAATTAATAATGATGTGTGCCTGTCAAGTGCTTTGACGCTCCTGTTTCCTTTACTTCGTTTCATGCGGCTACTGGAAAAAATTTTAATTACCATGTGGCTTGCACTTGTGGCTCGTGTTATATTTGCATTATACAGCACTGGCCTAGAATATAACTCACCCTTTCACGAATACTGGTATTCTCCCTTAACCAACGAGCAAACCAGCTCAGGTTAAGTGGCTCTAGCCAACACCAGCTGCAGAAGCCAGAATTCATGGGTGATCCTGGCTGGACAGTCTGCTACTTGATGAAACTCCTAAAGCAAGAGCTATATTGTTGTGACACAATATTACGCAGAGTGTTTAGTGCAGCAGGACTGAAGCACATTTGGAGTCTGGGGGAGATTAAATAAAGCCTGTGACTCGGGGATGAAGAAGTTTTCCTGACACTAGCCAAGAATGTTAAGGTGTAGGGTAGTTCTCAGTGAGTAGTGCTTGGGCAGGCTTCCGGGATCTCTGCGTGAACTTGGGTCAGTCCCTTCCCCACTCTGGTCCTCAGTTCTTCCATCTGAAGAGAAGGGGCTGGATTACATGTTCTCTGAGGTCCATCGGGGTCTCTGGTACCTCTCAGCAGATTCCTATCCTCCCAGGAATTAAGAGTGAGTTTGTGAGCCATGTGCTGGGTCCTGGGGCAAATAACACGTCTCTTGTGTCACCTGTGAGAAGCGGAGAACAGTGTGGACTTGGAAGTGATGCTCTAAGGATTAACGAGAAAATGCAGGTGATGCACGCAGCACATGCAGGGCACATAGGAAAGATAAATGCCAGCTCTTGTTATCGGTATAGCAGTAAGCAGGTTGACCAGCTGGCTGGGATAGTTCTGGGTCAGCAGACTCAGATCCGCAAGCAGTATCTGTCTTGGATCCTCCCCCTAAGCCGTCACATTCTGAGGCTGAATTTGATCCAGGGATCACCTTGAACTTGGCTTTTGAAGGGTTTGTTACCACTGCAATTCAATTCGCTGATTGCGTGGGTAACAGAAGCACCCAGGAAGAGCACAGATTGGCAGGAGTCCAGAGGACACTGGAGGAGAGGGAGGGGGACTCAGGTTCTTGTAAGAGGGCGTCTTCAGGAATGTTTGGAGGAAGGAATGTTAGTTCTTAGTGTCGTTTCTGTCCTTTGGTGGTATAGCAGTCACATGTCACTTTTCCATCCTTTGGAGGACTGATGCAGATCCGTGACCATAAGCTTTCTTCACTGCTTTTTTTTTTTCCCACCGTGGGAGGACTCTGACTTCAGTTCTTCTCAACAGCTGTTTTCATTTTTTCATCCCTGAATTATGTGTAAACAACCTCCGATAGTAGATAAAGGCTTTATCAGCTCAGCAGCTCACCTCCTACATACAGCCTCTTTCTCATGAATACAAGTCTCTGTTAGGAGTAAGTGGGACTTGATTTTGCTGCTGGTTGTTATCTTGGACTTAATTGGGAGGAATCTTGCATTCGGTGTGTAGGCTCCCAGCTGTTGCTAGCGTTCCTCGGCCGCCATCTGCTGGGTAATCCTGGCATGACATAGTCTCCTCGGCTGGCAGGCTAAGGAATGGTGTGTCTTGCATTCAGTCAAAAAATACACAGCAGGAACTGTGTACCAGGCGTAGTTACAGACATTTGGGATTCATTAGTGAACAAACAGACAAATATCTCTTTTTTTTTTCGCACTGAAAATATTCCACTATCTGGAATATTGGGTGGATTTTTGTTGTTCACCCAAAAAGTCGTGTCTGGAATGTTATTTATTCACTTACCTACTGAAGTGTATCATGGTTGTTTCCAAGCTTTAGCAGTCATGAATAAAACTGCTATAAATATTTCTGGGCAAGTCCTTCTGTGTACATTGTCAGTGTTTTGGATTTGAGCCATTTCTATAGGTATGTAGTAACATCTCATTGTTTTAATTTGCATTTCTGAGGTGGTATATGATGTGGAACGTGGTCTCATACATTTTTTGCCATTTGTATATCTTCTTTGGTGAAATCTGTTTAGATCTTTTGCCAATTTAAAAATCAGATTGGTTGTTTTCTTATTGTTGAGTGTTAAGAGTTCTTTGTATATTTAAGATAATAGTCCTTTATCAAATGCATTTTTTGCAAATATTTTCTCCTTCTCTTGACACTACCTTATCAAGCAGAAGCTTTTAATTTCAATGAAGTCAAGCATATCAGTTACTTCTTCATGGATGGTGCCTTTGGTATTGTATCTTAAAAAGTCATTGCCACATCCAAGGTCATCTGGATTTCCTCCTATGTTGATTTGCTCTTTTTCTAGTTTTATAGTATGGAATCTTAAACGATTGATTTTTTATATTCTTTTCTAATACATATATTCAGTGTTACAAATTTCCCTCTAAGCACTCTCTTCACTGCATCCCACAAATTTTGATAAATTGCATTTTCATTTCATTAAAATATATTTTTAAATTTCTCTTAAGATTTCTTATTTGACTCATGTGTTATTTACAAGTATATTGTTTAACCTCCAAGTGTTTGGGGACTTTCCGGCTTTCTGTCTGTTGTTAATTCCTAGTTTAACTCCACTGTTGTCTGAAAGCTGATGTTGCATGATCTCCATTTCCTTTAAATTTGTTAAAGTGTGTTTTATGTTCCAGGATGTGGTCTGTCTCGATGGATGCTCCATGTGAGCTTGAGAAAAATGTATATTCTGCTGTTGCAGGATGAACTTGCTTATTGTCAGTTATATGAGGCTGACCAAAGGTACTGTTGACTTCAACTATGTCCTTACTGATTTTCTCCCTGCTGGGTCTATTTTTGATAGACAGGTGTTAGAGTCTCCATTATATTATTGGATTCTTCTTTTTCTCCTTATAGTGCTGTTTCGCTTCATGTATTTTGATGCTCTGTTATTAGGCCCATACCCATTAAGAATTGTTATACATTCTTAAAATGTTCACACTTTTATCATTATGTAATGCTTCTCTTTATTCCTGATAACTTTCCTGACTCTGAAGCCTAGTCTGTCTGAAATTAACATAGGTATTCCTCCTTTTCTTTAATTGATGTTAGCCCAGTATATTTTCTTCCATCCTTTAACGTTTAATCCATAAAAGAGTTTCTTGCAAACAACATATAGTTCAGTCCTTTTTTTAAAATCCATTATGACAATCTCTGTCTTTTAGCTTGATATTTAGATCACTGACATGTAGAGAGATTATTGATACAATTGAATTAATATATACCACATAGGTAGGGATTCCCCTGTGGCTCAGGGGCAAAGAATCCACCTGCCAATGCAGGAGATGCATGATCCAGGTTCAATCCCTGGGTGAGGGAGATCCCTTGGAGAAGGAAATGGTGACCCACTCCTGTATTCTTGCTTGGAAAGTCCTATGGACAGAGGAGCTTGGTGGGCTATTGTCCATGGGGTCGCACGAGTTGAACACGGCTTAGTGGCTGAACAGCAACAAACACCACATGTGCTACTGTTTTCTATTTGCTGTCCTTGTTCTTTGTTTCTGGTTTTGTCTTCACAACTTTTCTGCCTTTTGTGGCTTTAATTGAATATTTTATCTAATTTCCCTTTTGCCTTTCTTAATGTACTTCTTTTTCTAAAAATCATTTTAATGGTTGCCCTTGAATTTGCAATATATATTTACAACTACTTCAGGTCCTCTACTTTCAAACATCATTTTACAGGTAGTACAAGTACCTTATAATAACAGCAAAAATAACATATAATAACAAAAATAACAAAAAACTCGACTCTTCCCTCTCATTCCTTATATCATTAATATCATTCAATTTGCTTGTTTGTAAGCACACGAGTGTGTGTGTGTTAGATTATACATCCTTATATATAGTGTAATACTGCTACTGCTGCTGCTAAGTCGCTTCAGTCGTGTCCGACTCTATGCGACCCCATGGACTGCAGCCCACCAGGCTCCCCCGTCCATGGGATCCAGGCAAGAGTACTGGAGTGGGGTGCCATTGCCTTCTCTAGTATAATGTAATATGTTGTAGCTATTATTTTGGACAAACTACATTCATAAGATACATTAAGAATAACGAAAATAACTTTCTAATTTTACTTTCCCTTATTCCTTCTCCAGGGCTCTTCCTTTCTTCTGATTAATATAATTTTTCTTCTCTCTGAAGAACTTTTGACATTTCTTGACAGTTGGGTCTACTGGTAACAAATTCCCTCAATTTTTGTTTATCTGAGGAAGTTTTCTTTCTCCCTCAGCTTTGAAGGATAATTCCTAGAGCATAGGATTCTGGACTGGTGGGTAACATTCTCTCAACACTTTAAAATACGCTGCTCTGTCCACTTCCTTTTTGTTTTCTGAGGAGAAGTTGGAATAATTCTTGTCTTTGCTTCTCTATAAATTAAGTGCCCTCCCACTGCTTCTTTCAAGAATTTTTTTCTTTGTCTTTGATGTCTTGGAGTTTGAATATGATGTATACTGTGTGTAGTTTTCTGTTTGTCTGTTTGTTTGGGCATTTACCCTGCTTGATGTTCTATGAGCTTTCGTGGTTTGTTGTCTGTCATTAATTTAGAGAAATTCCTAGTCATTGTGACTTCAAATATTGTTCCTATTTCTTTCTCCTTTCCATCTCCTCTGGTATTTCCATTACATTTATGTTACACCTTTTCTAGTTGTCCCACAGCTCTTGGATATTCTGTTTTACTTTTTCTAGTCTTTCTTACTCTTTGCTTT
The DNA here is from genome assembly GCA_006410675.1 of Oreotragus oreotragus. NCBI lineage: Eukaryota > Metazoa > Chordata > Mammalia > Artiodactyla > Bovidae > Oreotragus > Oreotragus oreotragus. Next base: position 278,527 of record SJYX01007522.1, read on the forward strand.
TCAGTTTTAGAAGTTTCTGTTGAGACATTCTCAGATTCAGAGATTCTGTCCTCAGCCATGTCAAGCCTATTAATGAGCCTATCAAAGGTATTCCTCGTGACTGTTACAATGTTTTTGATCTCCAGCTTTTCTTTTTTACTCTTAGAATTTTCCCACTTGTACAATGCATTTTTCTTATACATTGGTTTAGTTTTCTATCAAAGTCCTTAGTGTATGAACAATGATTTTTTAAAATTCCTGGTCTGATGATTTAAACGTTCCTGACTCAGATTCTGATGCTTGTTCAGTTTCTTCAAACTGTGTTTTTGGACTTTTAGTATGCCTTGTAATTTTTTTTTTTTTTAAGCCAGACATGATGTACTAGGTAAAAGGAACTGCCTTAAAGAGGCATTTAGCAATGCATTGGTAAGACATGCAGGGAGGGGAAGCATTCTTTAGTCCCATGGTTAGGTGTCCGACTTTTACACCTAGGGTGAGTCCATGCCCCTGGTCTGTGAATTTCACCAACGCATCTGTTTCTCTCCCTCAGCTTTGGTGGGACAGGATGGCTAGAGAACGCTGAAGTTAGTATTTTCCCTCTGGAAGGCTAAAAAAGCTGAAACTGAGTATTTCTCTCCACCTAGGTCAATTAGGCTCTGATAAAACCCCAGCAAGTCAGTCTCTGGTAAATGGTTTTGCTTGAGTACAGATTTGTTAAGAACAGAGTTCTCCCGCACATTTCAGAGTGGTTCCTTTTTCCATCCCCTGCTGGAAGTACAAGGGGATTTTTCTCCATTATCCACTGGTGGATCCTCTGAAGAGAAGACTCACACAAACAAAGGGACCCCCATGTCTGTGAATTAAACTGGTGGAGAGTTTAATTCACTGAGCCTCCAACTATTTGTCAATTACAATTCAGGTTTTCCTACCGCTGCACTGATTTCTGCAGAGGTTTCTGCTCTGTTAACTTGTGATTTTCTGTATCCTCCTGTTTGTTTCTCCAATTTTTGGAGCAGAAATTTGCCTCATTTCTCTGATGAATATAAGAAGATTTGTTGATATTTCAGTTTATTCAGCTTTTAATTTATTATGATGCAGTGGCTACTGCTAAGTTCTATAGATGGCAAACCGGAAACTGAAAGTCTCTTGGTTTTCTTTTCTTGTACTTTTTTGTCTAGTTTGGGTACAACAGGGTAATACTAGTCTCATAAAATGAGTTGGAGACTGTTCTCTCTTCCATGCTCCGGAAAAGATGATGTAAATTTTATGTTAATTCTTTTAAGTGTTTGGAAGAATTCTCCAGCATAGAACTGAAGATTTCTTTTTCAGAAGCTTTTAAAGTTACCGACTCAATTTCTTCAACGGTTATAGGGCTATTCCAATTATTAATTTTATCTTGGTTGAGTTTTGGTAGCTTGTGGTGTTTGAGGAATTGATCCATTTCTTTTACGTTGTTGAACTTATGAAACATACATTTGCTCAATGTATTTGCTTATTACCTTTTTAGTGGCTGCAGGATTCATAGTGACCCTTGTCTCATTTCTGATATTGATCGTCTGTGTCTTCTTTATATCTGTCAGTCTTGCCAGATATTTATGAATTTTATTGATGTCTTTAAAGAACCAACTTTTTCTTTCATTGATTTTTCTCTATTGTTTTCCTTTTTAAATTTCAATGATTTCTGCTCCAGCCTTTAATATTTCCTTCTGGTTACTTTGGGTCTAATTTTGCTCTTTTCCTAGATTCATGAAGTGAGAACATAGATTTTTGATTTGAAATGCTTCTTCTTTTCTAAAGTGGTAAGCATTTCATGTTATATATTTCCCTTTCAGTTCCACTTTAGCTGCACCTCACATTTATTGATGTTGTATCTTAATTTTCATTTAAACTCTATGTAATTGTTTATTTCCTTTGGATTTTCTCTTTACCTCATGGGTTGTTTTGAAGTGTGCTTCTTAATTTCCAAATATTTGGTGATTTTCCAGTTTTCTTTCTGCTCCTTGCTGCTGCTGCTGCCTAGTCGCTTCAGTCATGTCCGACTCTGTGCGATCCCAAAGATGGCAGCCCACCAGGCTCCCCATCCCTGGGATTCTTCTGGTCCTTAGATTTTAATAATTCTCTCCAGAAGAACAGACTTTTTCCATTTACCCTACCAGTCTATCATTAATGATGAGAATAGGACAATAGCTTGTGCTCAAAAAATGAATACGAATGAATGATCTAAATACGTAATTTAAAAATCAGTAAAGAGAAAGCTGAAAGTCAGAGGGGGAAGAGAGAGGCATCAGAAAATTTCAGTGATGATTACTGCTGAGTGGGGAAATATGGGTGCCTTTTTCTGGTTTGTTTTCAGATTTTTCCAAATTCTCTGATGAGCATGTGCTACTTTCACAATCAGATAAAGGGATTCTAGAAGTGGAAGCCACTCTTTCTGATGATTCTCACTCTCCCTCTGGCAGCTCAAATCAGACTCTAAATTGCTGAAAAAACTGGAGATGAGAAGCAGAACGACAAAAAAGACCCTGTAGCAGGTCCTGGAGCTGAATTGACCCCAGCCCCCCAGGGAGACAGGTAAGGCCCCTGCCAGCCATCCCGGGTTCCCAGGTGGCTCAGAGGTAAAGAATCCACCTGCAGTGCAGGAGATGCGGGTTCGCTCCCTGGGTCGAGACGATCCCCTGGAGAAGGGAATGGCAACCCACTCCAGTATTCTTGCCTGGGAAATCCCATGGACAGAGGAACCTGGTGGGCTATATATAGTCCAAGGGATCCCAAGAGTCGGACACAACTTAGTGGTTAAACAACAAACAGCAAGCAGTCCACTTCCATAGCCTGCTGAGGCTGCTTGCTGCGGAGACTTTGTCATGACCGTTTTGAGTCACAGGGGTCAATTTCACACTTCTTGTCTCACCCCCGCCCCCAAAAGTCCCTAGAGATCTTGTGAATTAATGTTCATCCCAAAATATCTGGTTTGCCATTAGAAATGAAACATGTATTCACTAAGTCCAGCCTTCAAAATTCCTTTGACAGTTTGTTTTGAGGAAGCAGTATTGGCTTTTGCTTCCAGGGTTCCTGGTGTGCAAAAGATTACAAAGAGTAAGAGGGAACAGAGAGGAGACACTGTCTTCTTACATGTAATTGTCTTTTACACCTTTAGTCACAGCCTCCTCGTGTTTTTTGAAGGCAATTTCTTTGAGAAGCTGAGCAGACAAGACGATTTGATGGTAACCCCAGGTGCCCATGGTTATCACTCACACAGTTCTCAGGTGTGGACAGTTTCTGAAGATGAGTGAATATGCTTTTCTACTTAAGAAAACAATCCTGAGAACTTGGTTAAACAATTTTTTTTTTTTTCATTCAACAAAGACATTGCCTAGACCTGGAAACTTTTTTCACCCTTTCCTAATTTTGAAGTGAAGTGACTTGCTATAAGGTCAGGAATTACCTGGGGGCCCAGGATTGGGCAAGTATATAACCTGATGCTTGGGGATGGTAGAGGCCATTCCTGGAGGATGCTCCCCACACAGTGGGAGGGGAGTGTGGCAGCAGCTACATTCTCCCTGGAGCTGAGCCAAAGAAGCATCAGAATCAACAAGCATATCTGTATCGACTTGTCAGAGTCTTAAAGACTAGCCAAGGCTGTGATAATCTAGAACATAATGGCATAATCTGATGGAGTTATAGGGGAGAACAAGAAACCGCACCCCAGTAACAGTTCACATCAAATAACACAGGCAATGCTGTGTTGAAATGAGCCAGAGGTAGACTACTGTGATATAAACCAGTCTGTCCATTTAAAAAATCATTTGATTTCTATAATTCCTGGGCACCTGATTTGACTTTTTTTTAATTTCTGATTTTGTTGCTGTTGCTGACTTGACCGATTTGAACTGCATATGTCAAAAGGCATAGAGCTGTTTAGTCATTTGATTTTTATTGACACTTACTGTTCAGTTAAATTCAAAACATCAATTTTTCCTCCAGGACTGTCCAATGGAGACCACCCTTGCCCACTGTGGAGACTGTTCACAAAACAGTTCAGGCTGTCTGCTTTCTGAGTGTGTAAGGGGTCTGCTTCCCCATGTGTAAACTTAGATGTGGTCATGAGTCTTGCTTTGGCCAATGAGATGTGTGCAAACGTGACACTCTGGGCAGAAACCTCAGGCCAGTGTGTAATTCACTCCATCTTCCCTCTTCTGCTGTGGTTGTGGATGTATATGTCAAGATAAGGCCATTCGGTGGGACAAAGCAGTAGTTAGGGAGTCTGGGATGGACATGTACACACTGCTTATATTCAACATGGATAACCAACAAGGACTTACGGTATAGCACAAGGAAGTCTGCTCAATGTTGTCTGGCAGCCTGGGTAGGAGGCTAATTTGGGGGAGAATGGATACCGTTTTATGTATGGCTGAGTCCCTTTGCTGTCCACCTGAAACTATCACATGGCTAATCAGCTATACTCCAATACAGAGGGACAGTTTAAAAAAAGATGAAGCCATTCTGGGTCCTAAAACAACTATCGTGCAGACCACCCCTTGCTGACCTGTAATGGACCAGTAGCATGAATGGGAAGCATTCACTGTGTAAAACTGCTACGATCTGGTGGTTGTTACTGCAATACAACCTAGTCCATCCTCGCCGATGTGCCCATGCAGACATGCTCACACACACACACACTTACTGAGTACCTGTGCGTGCAAGAGAGGGGCCCAGGGCCGTGGGTGAAGTGGGGAGGGGGGACAGCAGGGGTGTAAGATAAAATGCAGTTTCTGTCCCCAGTTTACAAGCAGGTTTGGCAGATTAGATAACTAGACAGCATAGCATGATAATGACACGAGTGGACAGTTCAAGGGCAAGTGGCGACATGTTTATGTGGCTGCAGCCTTAAGAAGGAATTAGTTGGTGGGTTCTAGGATGAATGTAAGAATGCCTCCTGTGCTGGTATCACTTCTTGGCCCCTCCACCATCTCCCTCTGCCCTTCTCACCTTGCTCTCGGCCTGGCCACACTGAACTTAAAATTCTCGACTCTTCCCTCTCATTCCTTATATCATTAATATCATTCAATTTGCTTGTTTGTAAGCACACGAGTGTGTGTGTGTTAGATTATACATCCTTATATATAGTGTAATACTGCTACTGCTGCTGCTAAGTCGCTTCAGTCGTGTCCGACTCTATGCGACCCCATGGACTGCAGCCCACCAGGCTCCCCCGTCCATGGGATCCAGGCAAGAGTACTGGAGTGGGGTGCCATTGCCTTCTCTAGTATAATGTAATATGTTGTAGCTATTATTTTGGACAAACTACATTCATAAGATACATTAAGAATAACGAAAATAACTTTCTAATTTTACTTTCCCTTATTCCTTCTCCAGGGCTCTTCCTTTCTTCTGATTAATATAATTTTTCTTCTCTCTGAAGAACTTTTGACATTTCTTGACAGTTGGGTCTACTGGTAACAAATTCCCTCAATTTTTGTTTATCTGAGGAAGTTTTCTTTCTCCCTCAGCTTTGAAGGATAATTCCTAGAGCATAGGATTCTGGACTGGTGGGTAACATTCTCTCAACACTTTAAAATACGCTGCTCTGTCCACTTCCTTTTTGTTTTCTGAGGAGAAGTTGGAATAATTCTTGTCTTTGCTTCTCTATAAATTAAGTGCCCTCCCACTGCTTCTTTCAAGAATTTTTTTCTTTGTCTTTGATGTCTTGGAGTTTGAATATGATGTATACTGTGTGTAGTTTTCTGTTTGTCTGTTTGTTTGGGCATTTACCCTGCTTGATGTTCTATGAGCTTTCGTGGTTTGTTGTCTGTCATTAATTTAGAGAAATTCCTAGTCATTGTGACTTCAAATATTGTTCCTATTTCTTTCTCCTTTCCATCTCCTCTGGTATTTCCATTACATTTATGTTACACCTTTTCTAGTTGTCCCACAGCTCTTGGATATTCTGTTTTACTTTTTCTAGTCTTTCTTACTCTTTGCTTTTCAGTTTTAGAAGTTTCTGTTGAGACATTCTCAGATTCAGAGATTCTGTCCTCAGCCATGTCAAGCCTATTAATGAGCCTATCAAAGGTATTCCTCGTGACTGTTACAATGTTTTTGATCTCCAGCTTTTCTTTTTTACTCTTAGAATTTTCCCACTTGTACAATGCATTTTTCTTATACATTGGTTTAGTTTTCTATCAAAGTCCTTAGTGTATGAACAATGATTTTTTAAAATTCCTGGTCTGATGATTTAAACGTTCCTGACTCAGATTCTGATGCTTGTTCAGTTTCTTCAAACTGTGTTTTTGGACTTTTAGTATGCCTTGTAATTTTTTTTTTTTTTAAGCCAGACATGATGTACTAGGTAAAAGGAACTGCCTTAAAGAGGCATTTAGCAATGCATTGGTAAGACATGCAGGGAGGGGAAGCATTCTTTAGTCCCATGGTTAGGTGTCCGACTTTTACACCTAGGGTGAGTCCATGCCCCTGGTCTGTGAATTTCACCAACGCATCTGTTTCTTTCCCTCAGCTTTGGTGGGACAGGATGGCTAGAGAACGCTGAAGTTAGTATTTTCCCTCTGGAAGGCTAAAAAAGCTGAAACTGAGTATTTCTCTCCACCTAGGTCAATTAGGCTCTGATAAAACCCCAGCAAGTCAGTCTCTGGTAAATGGTTTTGCTTGAGTACAGATTTGTTAAGAACAGAGTTCTCCCGCACATTTCAGAGTGGTTCCTTTTTCCATCCCCTGCTGGAAGTACAAGGGGATTTTTCTCCATTATCCACTGGTGGATCCTCTGAAGAGAAGACTCACACAAACAAAGGGACCCCCATGTCTGTGAATTAAACTGGTGGAGAGTTTAATTCACTGAGCCTCCAACTATTTGTCAATTACAATTCAGGTTTTCCTACCGCTGCACTGATTTCTGCAGAGGTTTCTGCTCTGTTAACTTGTGATTTTCTGTATCCTCCTGTTTGTTTCTCCAATTTTTGGAGCAGAAATTTGCCTCATTTATCTGATGAATATAAGAAGATTTGTTGATATTTCAGTTTATTCAGCTTTTAATTTATTATGATGCAGTGGCTACTGCTAAGTTCTATAGATGGCAAACCGGAAACTGAAAGTCTCTTGGTTTTCTTTTCTTGTACTTTTTTGTCTGGTTTGGGTACAACAGGGTAATACTAGTCTCATAAAATGAGTTGGAGACTGTTCTCTCTTCCATGTTCCAGAAAAGATGATGTAAATTTTATGTTAATTCTTTTAAGTGTTTGGAAGAATTCTCCAGCATAGAACTGAAGATTTCTTTTTCAGAAGCTTTTAAAGTTACCGACTCAATTTCTTCAACGGTTATAGGGCTATTCCAATTATTAATTTTATCTTGGTTGAGTTTTGGTAGCTTGTGGTGTTTGAGGAATTGATCCATTTCTTTTACGTTGTTGAACTTATGAAACATACATTTGCTCAATGTATTTGCTTATTACCTTTTTAGTGGCTGCAGGATTCATAGTGACCCTTGTCTCATTTCTGATATTGATCGTCTGTGTCTTCTTTATATCTGTCAGTCTTGCCAGATATTTATGAATTTTATTGATGTCTTTAAAGAACCAACTTTTTCTTTCATTGATTTTTCTCTATTGTTTTCCTTTTTAAATTTCAATGATTTCTGCTCCAGCCTTTAATATTTCCTTCTGGTTACTTTGGGTCTAATTTTGCTCTTTTCCTAGATTCATGAAGTGAGAACATAGATTTTTGATTTGAAATGCTTCTTCTTTTCTAAAGTGGTAAGCATTTCATGTTATATATTTCCCTTTCAGTTCCACTTTAGCTGCACCTCACATTTATTGATGTTGTATCTTAATTTTCATTTAAACTCTATGTAATTGTTTATTTCCTTTGGATTTTCTCTTTACCTCATGGGTTGTTTTGAAGTGTGCTTCTTAATTTCCAAATATTTGGTGATTTTCCAGTTTTCTTTCTGCTCCTTGCTGCTGCTGCTGCCTAGTCGCTTCAGTCATGTCCGACTCTGTGCGATCCCAAAGATGGCAGCCCACCAGGCTCCCCATCCCTGGGATTCTTCTGGTCCTTAGATTTTAATAATTCTCTCCAGAAGAACAGAGTTTTTCCATTTACCCTACCAGTCTATCATTAATGATGAGAATAGGACAATAGCTTGTGCTCAAAAAATGAATACGAATGAATGATCTAAATACGTAATTTAAAAATCAGTAAAGAGAAAGCTGAAAGTCAGAGGGGGAAGAGAGAGGCATCAGAAAATTTCAGTGATGATTACTGCTGAGTGGGGAAATATGGGTGCCTTTTTCTGGTTTGTTTTCAGATTTTTCCAAATTCTCTGATGAGCATGTGCTACTTTCACAATCAGATAAAGGGATTCTAGAAGTGGAAGCCACTCTTTCTGATGATTCTCACTCTCCCTCTGGCAGCTCAAATCAGACTCTAAATTGCTGAAAAAACTGGAGATGAGAAGCAGAACGACAAAAAAGACCCTGTAGCAGGTCCTGGAGCTGAATTGACCCCAGCCCCCCAGGGAGACAGGTAAGGCCCCTGCCAGCCATCCCGGGTTCCCAGGTGGCTCAGAGGTAAAGAATCCACCTGCAATGCAGGAGATGCGGGTTCGCTCCCTGGGTCGAGACGATCCCCTGGAGAAGGGAATGGCAACCCACTCCAGTATTCTTGCCTGGGAAATCCCATGGACAGAGGAACCTGGTGGGCTATATATAGTCCAAGGGATCCCAAGAGTCGGACACAACTTAGTGGTTAAACAACAAACAGCAAGCAGTCCACTTCCATAGCCTGCTGAGGCTGCTTGCTGCGGAGACTTTGTCATGACCGTTTTGAGTCACAGGGGTCAATTTCACACTTCTTGTCTCACCCCTGCCCCCAAAGGTCCCTAGAGATCTTGTGAATTAATGTTCATCCCAAAAGATCTGGTTTGCCATTGGAAATGAAACATGTATTCACTAAGTCCAGCCTTCAAAATTCCTTTGACAGTTTGTTTTGAGGAAGCAGTATTGGCTTTTGCTTCCAGGGTTCCTGGTGTGCAAAAGATTACAAAGAGTAAGAGGGAACAGAGAGGAGACACTGTCTTCTTACATGTAATTGTCTTTTACACCTTTAGTCACAGCCTCCTCGTGTTTTTTGAAGGCAATTTCTTTGAGAAGCTGAGCAGACAAGACGATTTGATGGTAACCCCAGGTGCCCATGGTTATCACTCACACAGTTCTCAGGTGTGGACAGTTTCTGAAGATGAGTGAATATGCTTTTCTACTTAAGAAAACAATCCTGAGAACTTGGTTAAACAATTTTTTTTTTTTTCATTCAACAAAGACATTGCCTAGACCTGGAAACTTTTTTCACCCTTTCCTAATTTTGAAGTGAAGTGACTTGCTATAAGGTCAGGAATTACCTGGGGGCCCAGGATTGGGCAAGTATATAACCTGATGCTTGGGGATGGTAGAGGCCATTCCTGGAGGATGCTCCCCACACAGTGGGAGGGGAGTGTGGCAGCAGCTACATTCTCCCTGGAGCTGAGCCAAAGAAGCATCAGAATCAACAAGCATATCTGTATCGACTTGTCAGAGTCTTAAAGACTAGCCAAGGCTGTGATAATCTAGAACATAATGGCATAATCTGATGGAGTTATAGGGGAGAACAAGAAACCGCACCCCAGTAACAGTTCACATCAAATAACACAGGCAATGCTGTGTTGAAATGAGCCAGAGATAGACTACTGTGATATAAACCAGTCTGTCCATTTAAAAAATCATTTGATTTCTATAATTCCTGGGCACCTGATTTGACTTTTTTTTAATTTCTGATTTTGTTGCTGTTGCTGACTTGACCGATTTGAACTGCATATGTCAAAAGGCATAGAGCTGTTTAGTCATTTGATTTTTATTGACACTTACTGTTCAGTTAAATTCAAAACATCAATTTTTCCTCCAGGACTGTCCAATGGAGACCACCCTTGCCCACTGTGGAGACTGTTCACAAAACAGTTCAGGCTGTCTGCTTTCTGAGTGTGTAAGGGGTCTGCTTCCCCATGTGTAAACTTAGATGTGGTCATGAGTCTTGCTTTGGCCAATGAGATGTGTGCAAACGTGACACTCTGGGCAGAAACCTCAGGCCAGTGTGTAATTCACTCCATCTTCCCTCTTCTGCTGTGGTTGTGGATGTATATGTCAAGATAAGGCCATTCGGTGGGACAAAGCAGTAGTTAGGGAGTCTGGGATGGACATGTACACACTGCTTATATTCAACATGGATAACCAACAAGGACTTACGGTATAGCACAAGGAAGTCTGCTCAATGTTGTCTGGCAGCCTGGGTAGGAGGCTAATTTGGGGGAGAATGGATACCGTTTTATGTATGGCTGAGTCCCTTTGCTGTCCACCTGAAACTATCACATGGCTAATCAGCTATACTCCAATACAGAGGGACAGTTTAAAAAAAGATGAAGCCATTCTGGGTCCTAAAACAACTATCGTGCAGACCACCCCTTGCTGACCTGTAATGGACCAGTAGCATGAATGGGAAGCATTCACTGTGTAAAATTGCTACGATCTGGTGGTTGTTACTGCAATACAACCTAGTCCATCCTCGCCGATGTGCCCATGCAGACATGCTCACACACACACACACTTACTGAGTACCTGTGCGTGCAAGAGAGGGGCCCAGGGCCGTGGGTGAAGTGGGGAGGGGGGACAGCAGGGGTGTAAGATAAAATGCAGTTTCTGTCCCCAGTTTACAAGCAGGTTTGGCAGATTAGATAACTAGACAGCATAGCATGATAATGACACGAGTGGACAGTTCAAGGGCAAGTGGCGACATGTTTATGTGGCTGCAGCCTTAAGAAGGAATTAGTTGGTGGGTTCTAGGATGAATGTAAGAATGCCTCCTGTGCTGGTATCACTTCTTGGCCCCTCCACCATCTCCCTCTGCCCTTCTCACCTTGCTCTCGGCCTGGCCACACTGAACTGTCTGTACCACCTGCCTAAGTTCCTTCTGCCCTGGCTCCTGGTCAGGTTGAAACAACATGGGGGACAGGGTGAGTGCTCAGCAGAAGACTGGAAACAGGGAGGACAGTGACGCTGAAATGGGTATTCCTCTGACTGCCTTCTCCCAGCTATGCTCCAACTGGCTGTACCCTGGGCTGAAATCTCAGGCTCCCTCAGTGACCCTCCCCATTTGACGGTATGCTTGCAGATTTCCGTAACACTCTCTTCTCTCACTCCTTCAGGCCCAAGTGTGGTAAGTCAGGGATTAGTCTCAGCATCCTCCACTGCCTCCCTTGGTTTTTCTGTACTCTACCCACATCTTTGTAGATGGCCTTTTTTTTAAAGGAGACTCTAAATTTTCCAATTTGAGCACACCATCTGTCTCCTGATAGACCACCGAACTAGTTGTCTTGCTTGGGGGAGTCAACAGTAGAATAGAAATGATCGTGCTTTGTCTTTTTATAGGGTCAGTTGGTAAAAGAGGCAGGATGCTTTAAAATGATCAATCCTCCACTAAGAAATGAATTTTTAAACGACTTTGCTTCTTCCACCCAAACTGGAAGAGTCCACTCCAAAGTAGAAAAGGATTGCAGGCAAAGCACTGGCCTCTTTGCACCCAGGAGAAGCGAGTGGGCCCCACAGAGCCTCTGTCTCACAAAGCCCTTTGCAAATGCTGGGGCCACAGGACACGTCACCCGCAAGGAACTTGTCCTGTCCAAGGGAGAATTCCAACCACTGTTTTCAACTTGAGCCTGAGGACAGAAGCACAATTTCTAGCTGCTCATGAAAAATTTCAGAGTTTTCTTTTGGGTTCCCATATATAGCACAGAGGGCTTCCCTGGTGGTTCAGACAGTAAAGAAACTGCAATGCAATGCAAGAGATGAGAGTTCGATACATCCCTGGGTCAGGAGAGGGAAACAACCACCCACTCCAGTATTCTTGCCTGGAGAATCCCATGGGCAGAGGAGCCTGTTGGGCTACAGTCCATGTGGTCACAAAGAGCTGGACACAACTGAGCGACTGACATTAACTATGTACCACTGAGCGACTGACACTAGCTAACTAACTATGTAGCATAGGGCCGCTTGGGAAAGAGATACCACTGTTTTGCCATAACCCTACCCACTGGGAATTGTCCTTGTCCTGCCCTGGGGTTCCTGTGTCCGACTCACAGAATGTATTCATTTGCTGGTTGGTGGCTTGGTTTTTCACGTGAAAACTAAAGGAACCTTACAAGAGTTGGGCTTGGGAGAGTTCTGGGTTCCGTTTTCTATTCCCCAACCCGCGTCTGCCCTGGCTCCTTCACTGTCCCCAGCTCTGGAAGGGGCAGCCAGGAGGAGCCTAGTACCTGGAGCCCCGGCATTTCCCAAAGCAGCCAGAATGAGCAGGCGCTGGACTGCAGGTGCTGGGGCTGGCCCCGGGGGCGAGTCCACTCAGGCATGCCAGGGTATACAGTCAGAGGAAGCGCAGACAGCAGTTTGGAAGGTTTAGGAGTTCCTGGGCTATGCTGGGTCTCACCGCGTTGTCGTTGGCATGTGTTTGTGTTCTCCCCTGAGCAGCGGGGAGCGTGCAGGGAGGGTGCTCCTGGGTGCTAGGCCTGCACAGCTGGGCAGATGTGGAAAGATGCGGAAGAGGGGAAGCGGGGGTTGTCTGGGCATCTGAGCATCCCGATTTCTCCTTAAGAGCCAGAGGGTGCGTGCCATGGCCTGGGGTGGTGCCACAGAGGGGTGCTTAAAACTCACAGCAGCACTGCTTGCATTAACAGCTCCCTTGAATTAAAAACGCCTTTCCAGGAAGCAAAGACTGATTGCATCCGCAAACAGCAGAGGTTTCTCATTACCATCGTGGGGACAGGCAGGACTGTTGAGAAGAATGAGCGTCTCAGGAAAGGAGCAGGGTGATCCTGGGGCCAGAAGGCACAGTGTGAGTGCACACCCCGGGGGCTTCGTCCGCTTGGAGCACTTTCTGGAGTGGGGGAGAAACAGTGACTCTTAGCCGCTGGCTTCTCTTCCAGAGGTGACTGGAACCGCGGCTTCCCTGTAGCAGTTTTCCTCGAGCATCGCTCTCGTGTTTTAATGGGCACACAGCCCCTGCAGATCTTGTTGAAATGCACGTTCTGATTGCGTAGCTCTGGCCTGCGCGTCTGCACTTCTAACAAGCTCCTAGCGGAGGGCGATTTGCTGGTCCATGAAACCCGCTGAGAATAAGTAGGATGTGCCTTGGCTCAGCACCACTTCCGCTTGCCTCCGGACGGCTCTAAAATGATAGTGAGTGTAGACGATCCAGTTCGACAGCCTGGGAAGTTTGGTAAAATGACCTAAGCCTTGGCCTGGTGACTGAGGGACTGCACCAGGAGCTCCTGCAGACTCCCTGGCGCTCTCCCCTGAGTGAGCAATGTGCAAGAGCAGGTTGGGGTCAGCCGTCGCCAGGAAAAAAGAGACTAGTCCCCAGGCACAAGTGTGTAGGGAGCGTACCTTCATGAATTTACCACATCCCTGGACCTTGTTGCCGTTCTTCAGTCGCTCAGTCATGCCTGGCTCTGCGACCCCATGAACTGCGGCCCACCAGGTTCCTCTGTCCTTGGGATTCCCCAGGCAAGAATATTGGAGAGGGTTACCATTTCCTCCTCCAGGGGATCTTCCCAACCCAAGGATCGAACCTGTGTTTCCTGTGCCTCCTGCATTGCCTGCTAACAGTGGCTCAGCAGTAAAGAATCCCTGGACTTATGGGCTTCCAAACTCCCTCTCCCCACTAACACACCCAATCATCTCTTAAAATCATTTCATTTCTTCAACAAACACTGAGTGAGCATCTATTATCCCAGACCCAGCGCCCAGCACTGGGGGTCCAGATGAAGAAGCAGAATATGTTCTCATGAAGTTTACTGCACAGCCAGCCGCTGGGAAGGGATCTGTTTCTCAATGGCGCATGACTGATGTATGAAAAATAAAACTGGGGCTTTATTTGCCAATGCAAGAGATGTAAGAGACACCAGTTCCATCCCTGGGTAGAGAAGATCCCCTGGAGAAGGGCGTGGCAACCCACTCCAGTATTCTTGCCTGGAGAATCCCATGGACAGATGAGCCTTGCAATCCATAAGGTCACAATGAGTCAGACATGACTGAAGCAATTTAGCATGCACACATGCTTATTTATTATAATATTTATAATTACGCTGATAATAGCTTACATTTTTTAAAAAAAGCAAATATCTGGGGTATATTTGCCCATGGTGAGAAACTCTTTACATGGATCATCTCATTCATCCTCACAACAGCCTATGTGGCAGGTACTATTATTAAATTCACCTCAAAGACGAGGAAACTGAAGCTCAGAGAGGTTAGGAAACTTTCCAAAGGACACCAGTTAGTGAGGAGAGGAGCTGGGATTCATGCCTAGGCAGGCCAATGCCAGTCCAGGCTCTGAGCCTCTATACCCATGGGCTGGGTTGGCACGTCTGCTCGTGGGCACATCCCCTCCCTGCAAGAAGGGTCCCTGGGAAGTCCAATGAAAGTCAGTGGCTGAGTGAGCTCAAAATCCAATGAATGGAGCATTGTCTGATGGGGATGATATTAACCACAGAGGCATTGTACTGTAAAACTTGATGCCTCTGATGTACCCATCTCCCTGAATGGACAGACCTTCTGCACAGACCACTCAAGTTCCTGGCCCAGAGGCCCTCTTTTTCCCTTGGGGAAAGGCAAGAATACACTACTTGTCTTTGCTAAGGCTTGCTATCTCTTGCCTGGGTCTGCTTAGCTATGCACACACACACACTCACACTCACACATGATCATGCACAACCACAGGTTCATACACCCACACACATGCTCACACTCAGGGGCATCCACATACATAGAACCTCACACAATAGCACACATACACTCATACTAACACACACACGTGCTTCTGAGGACCACATTCTCCTTTGGGTGTGTTAATACTATGAATCTGGTAAAACAAAGTTCTTTGCTTCTCTCTGCTCTGAACTGTTGTATTTGTTTCATAGTTTAACTCTCAGAAGACTATCTTATTTATCTCAACCCAAGTTCCAATGGGGCCCCTCACTTGGTCCATGATTTCTTTCCACTTTTAAAGCCCCCGTGTTGTGTGGCCCCTTCCCTTGACACCCGGGTACCAGATAAAAGAAGTCTAAAATGGTCTGGAGTATTGCTGGTTGTTTGTTTTAAAAATATACTCTCAATAGCTTCATCAGTACCATCTTTCTAGATTCCACATATATACGATAATATACAATATACGCTTTTTATTTCTGACTTACTTCACTCTGTATAGTAGTCTCTAGGCTCATTCACCTCATTAGAACAGACTCAAATGTGTCCCTTTCTGTGGCTGAGTAATATTCCTTTATATATATGTACCACAACTTCTTTCTCCTTTCATCTGTTGTTGGACATCTTCGTTGCTTCCATGTCTTGAAAGTAAAAGTGAAAGTCACTCAGTCATGTCCAACTCTTTGCAACCCCATGGACTATACAGCCCAATTCTCCAGGCCAGAATACTGGAGTGGGTAGCCCTTCCCTTCTCCAGGGAATCTTTCCAACCTAGGGATTGAACCCAGGTCTCCCACAATGCAGGTGGATTCTTTACCAGCTAAGCCACTAAGGAAGCCCAAGAATACTGGGGTGGGTAGACTATTCCTTCTCCAGTGGATCTTCCTGACCCAGGAATTGAACCAAGGTCTCCTGCATTGCAGGCAGATTCTTTACCAGCTGAGCTACCAGGAAAGACTTTCTACGTCTTAGCTGTTGCAAATAGCACTACAGTGAACAGTGAAGTATGTAGGTCTTTTTCAGTTATGGTTTTCTCAGGGTGTATGACCAGTAGTGGGATTGTTGGGTCGTATGGTAGTTTTATTCCTAGTTTTTTAAGTAATCTCCATACACCAATGAAGATGCAGACATAAAAGAACCGACTTGCAGGCATAGGAGGGGAAGGAGAGGGTGGGACAAACGGAGAGGGTAGCAAGAAAACATATACATTACCATACGTAAAATAGATCGCCAGTGGGAATTTGCTGTGTGACTCATGGAGCTCAACCCAGTGCTCTGTGACATCCTAGGGGGTGGGAGGTGGGAGGGAGGTTCGGGAGGGAGGGGACATATGTATACCTATGGCTGATTCCTGTTGTGTGGCAGAAATCAACACAATATTGTAAAGCAATTATATATACTTCAATTAAAAACACATAATTTTTAAAAACATTTTAAATGCACTCTCAGTGAGAGGTTGGACCCCTTTGCACTCAGCCTTCATTCATCTTGGGGGGCTGCTGCTTGGTTTTTATGAGACTCTCCTAGTCTGCTTCCATTTATCCCTAGAGTGGCTGACCTCAGCTCTCCATCCCCATGTAAACCTGCCATCTGCTGCCTGCTGGGCCCATGATGCTAGGAAGCCTTTTACAGGCATTCCTCTCAGATTTTCAATTTGCCTCCTAACCCCCAGTCCTGATACCATCAGATAGGAGAGTTTCTGCTGTGCTCTGCTTGTTTTAAAAAATCACAAATGCTATCCACCTGAAGTTAAGTCCTGACTTAGAAAGACAGAATGTGAACACCCCAGGAGGCCAGACATGCCCTGACCACTGAGTTCCTCAGACATTCTGGGCTGTCGGAGTTCCAGAGAAGGGAGATTAGATGAGCTGGTGTGGGTGCAGAAGGCTCCCTGGAGGGGGTGAGACTCCTGACAGGCCTTTATTATGAGTTAAGCAGTATCCCCCCAAATTCATATGTTAAAATTCTCCAAATGTCCACCATCTAATAATATAATCACTCTGCTGACAAAGGTCCATATAGTCAAAGCTATGGTTTTTCCAGTAGTCATGTATGGATGTGAGAGCTGGACCGTGAAGAATTAATGCTTTTGAACTACACTGCTGGAGAAGAATCTTGAGAGTCCCTTGGACCACCAGGAGATCAAACCAGTCAATCCTAAAGGAAATCAGTCCTGAACATTCATTGGAAGGACTGATGCTGAAGCTGAAGCTCCAGTGCTTTGGCCACCAGATGGGAAAAGCTGACTCATTGGAAAAGATCCTGATGCTGGGAAAGACTGAGGGCAAGAGGAGAAGGGGACAACAGAGGATGAGATGGTTGGATGGCATCGCCGACTCGATGGACATGAGTTTGAGCAGACTCTGGAAGTTGGTGAAGGACAGAAAAGCCTGCTGTGCTGCAGTCCATGGAGTGGCAAAGAGTTGGACACGACTTAGCAGCTGAACAACAACAAATCAGCAATTAACAGGGTGCTTCCAGGGGTCTTGCAGTCATTTGTAATCCTCCCCTCCCCTCATGCCGGAGGTCCTCTTATTTCCATTTTACAGACAAGGACCCTGCGGCTCTGAAGGATACATGTGGCCACAGTCTGAATAATTGCCACTCGGTGTCCAAAGCACTCCCACTGGAGTCCACCACTCTGCCTTGGGAGCTCGGGACTGACTTTTCAAGGTAGCGCAGGCAGCGGTAAGGGCAGAACAGTATCTGAGCTGCTTCTTGAAGAACTCAGAGAATCCACAGCAGGCTAAACAGAAGGGAAAGGAACTCCTGGAGCGGTATCACATATGCAGATGCACCTGGGTGTAAATGAGAACAGTTAGGGGCATACATCCTTGGCTTCATTCTGGAAGTTAAGAGGACTTCAGGGTAGTGATGGCAGATGTAGCTAGAGGTGGGGGCAACATTATAAAGAGCTTTGAGTGGCAACCTAGAAAGGGTAACTTCTGGAAGCAGTAGGGAGCCCTTGAAGGTTGTTAAGTGGAAAGAGAGAGAGCATCTAAAAGATCAAAGGACAGTAGAGGCAGTAGAAATGAGCCTCATTGTCAGTGCCCTGCAGGATGGAGAAGAGCCAGGGTGGGAGGAGCTCAGAAGACTCCTGGAGGCAGGGGTTTCTGGTGGATGGGAGGATTCATCTAGATCCAGTGTCCCAGTGAAGGCAGCATGCTGAGAAGGAAAAGCCATGTGTCTCATTAAGCCATGAACGGAGAACATCACACCTGGAGCGTTTTAGACTCAGCCTAGATTTCCCCCATAGCCACCTCAGCACAGGAACTAAAAAGGAAACAGCTAAGAAAGTGTCAAGTTTATTTAAACAGCTGAGTTCCTGTCTCTCTCCAGCTTTCTACCTACGACTTTCCCACTATTTTTAGATGTTCCAGAAATTACCCAGACACTCCCCACACCCCCCTGAAGACTGAACACATTTTCTGCCTCCTCAGCCATGGCCAACCCCACTCAGCCTCCTGTCCACTCCCAAGGCCCAGTTTCCAATGGGAGTCTGGGGGACTCCAAGAGTCAGACTCCCCTCTTCTCCCTGAGTCTAGATTCCACAGAGAACCACCCAGAACATGGTGGTGCTCTCTTCTTAAAGAAAAGAAAGTCTAAATTCATTCTTTGGTTGGGTTTTTCACCATGACTAGTTTTCATTAGCTTTTCAAGTGGAAAATACACCCCCCCAAGTGGAAAGTTGCCACTTGTGTGCAGAGAGTCATTGTTCATTTAATATTTTTTATACTGAATGGCCCAAACCCCAGTCTGCTGGAGCTCTGGCCAGGACCCTGAAGGAGGGTGCTTTACAAACCTTCCTGTCAGGCACTGTTTGAAGAGCCAGTGGCCACTTGCCTCTTGTTAAATCTTAAAGACTGAAGAAACCCAGAGAACTTGAACAGTCAGCTCTCCACAGCCCAGCCCCATTTGCAGAGCCTGGACCCCCTTTCAGCCTTTTCTTTCCAGTCCAAGTCCTGGTTCACTTGATGAAGAAGCTTCCCAAGGCCACGTCTGCCTCCTCGCCTTCCTCATGCTGGAGCTGATAAGGGGTAGAGCAAGGAGAAAACTAAATCAGGAAAGAAATCCAGCCGATAAAACCCCAAGTCCCACTGCTTTGTGAAACCAGAGGAAGCTACATGGCACAGCTCTCCCCCTAAGGGGCCAGCTCTGGAAGAGCTGAGACCAAGAGGGGTCTGCGCTCCCAGGCCAGCCCCAGGGCATTAAGCGACAGGTTAAGACAGGTTAGATGAGGCGAGACAGGCAAGAGGTGGACACAGGAAGTAGAGTGAGAAGGAAAGTGGGGAGACAGGAAATGCAGAGATAGATAGAGCTCAGGTTTTCCAGGTGGCATGGTGGTAAAGAATCCACCTGCCAAAATGCAGGATATGTGAGAGACACAGGTTTGATCCTGACTGGGAAGATCCTCTGGGGAAGGAAATGGCAACACACTCCAGTATACTTGCCTGGAGAATCCCATGGACAGAGGAGCCTGGCAGGCTACAGTCCGTGGGGCTGCGAAGAGTCAGACATGACTGAGCACCCACGTGCGTGCGCACGGGCACGTGCACACACACGCACACACACACACGCACACACATGCACACACAGAGGAAATGGAGAGACAGGAAGAAGAGGGAAAGAGAAATGGCCATCAGGGGCCCATGTTACTCAGGATTCCTTTGCCAGCTGGATTCTCCATGCAACAGGATGACGAAAATTTAAGTCTCTACCAGGAAAATTCAAGCCTGGAGATAATTTAAGCTTTCCTGGGACTCTGCCAGCCATCTCCAAGGTTTTGTCAAATTTTCCACCTACTCTGTTTGCATAAGTAAACTCGGCTTCCATCTTAGAAACCCCATCTTCAACACTGTCCTTTTTCAACTCTTGGTTATTCAGGAGGGTTTGTGGATGAAGATGCATAGGGTAAGGGGTTTAAAAGGACTGGCTGGAGCTATACCCCTCCTCCGCACCCCCACTCACCTACCCACATTCACATACTCTTGTGCAAAAGGCAATACTTGGGGGTGGCCCCTTAGAGAATCAAGTACTGTGCTGTTCTCCTTTGTGCCCCAGGGAAATATCAGGTATTCACAAAACCCCAGGACACCCCTCCACCTCACTGCTTGGAAGGATAGCACCTGCTCAGATTAATTCAGGATTTTTCCTACTTCATTGTGCAAATATAGAACCAAATCACACAATAGAAAAAGTATTATATAGTTGTTCAGTCACTCAGTCATGTCCACCTCTTTGTGACTACATAAACTGCAGCACCCAGGCTTTCCTATCCTTCACCATCTCCGGGAGTTTGCTCAGACTCATGTCCATTGAGTCCATTGTTGCCATCCAACCAGCTCATCCTCTGTCATCCCCTTCTCCTTCTGCCTTCAATCGTTTTCAGCATCAGGGTCTTTTCCAGTGATTCAGCTCTTCACGTCAGGTGGCCAAAGTATTGGAGCTTCAGCCTCAGCATCAGTCCCTCCAATGAATATTCAGGATTGATTTCCTTTAGGATTGATTGGTTGGATCTCCTTGCAGTCCAAGGGACTCTCAAGAGTCTTCTCCAACACCATAATTCAAAATCATCAATTCTTCAGCACTCAGCCTTCTTTATACTCCCAACTCTCACATCTATACATGACTACTGGAAAAATCATAGCTTTGACTATACAGACCTTTGTCAGCAAAGTAATATCCCTGCTTTTTAATATGTGGTCTAGGTTTGTCATAGCTTTTCTTCCAAGGAGTAAGGGTCTTTTAATTTAGTGGCTGCAGTCGTCATCTTCAGTGATTTTGGAGCCCCCCCAAAATAAAGTCTCTCACTATTTCCATTGTTTCCCCATCTATTTGCCATGAAGTGATGGGACCAGATGCCATGATCTTCATTTTTTGAAAGTTGAGTTTTAAGCCAGCTTTTTCACTCTCCTCTTTCATTTTCATCAAGAGGCTCTTTAGTTCTTTGCTTTCTGCCATAAGGGTGGTGTCATCTGCATATCTGAGGTTATTGATATTTCTCCCAGCAATCTTGATTCCAGGTTGTGCTTCTTTCAGTCTGGCATTTTGCATGATGTACCCTGCATATATGTTAAATAAGCAAGGTGACAATATACAACCTTGACGTACTCCTTTCCCTATTTGGAACCAGTCTGTTGTTCCATGTCCAGTTCTATTAACTTCTTGACCCGCACACAGATTTCTCAGGAGGCAGATGAGATGATCTGATATCCCCATCGCTTGAAGAATATTTCACAGTTTGTTGTGATCTGCACAGTCAAAGGCTTTGGCATAATCAATGAAGCAGAAATAGATTTATATAGGTATATATATATTTTAAGTTCATGGTCTTTCCCTCTCTCCTTTTAATCCTAACTGTCTGAGGATTCCTGTTTTGATATGTACACTAATTTTTATTTAATGCTTATAAAACACATTGACCTGCTGGTTTTTTTCCCCAGATGAAATGGGGAAACATAGTATTCCTAAACTTGCTTTGTTAAAAAAAAAAAATAGCAGTATATCCGTGTATTGTTCCAGCTCGTGAGATGGATCTGGGTCACTCTTCTTTATCAGCTCTGTTGCATCTCTTTCTGAGGATGTACCACTGTCTTCTTAGTCTTTTCAGGCCATCGTAACAGAAATATCACAGTCCACATGGCTTGTAAACAACAGGAATTTATTCCTTACAGTCTGGAGGCTGGGAGGTCCAGGATCAAGGTACTGGCAGGTCCAGTGACTGGTGAGGACCTGCCTCCTGTTTCAGGGATGGCCTTCTCACTATGTCCTCATGTGGCAGAAGCGGGGAGGGAGCTCCATGAGGTCTCATTTATAAGAGCACTAATCCCACTCGTGAGGGCCCCATGGTCATGACCAGGCACCCTCCAAAAGCCCAAGCTCCAACTGCCATCACGTTGAGGTTAGTTTTCAACACATGAATCTGAGGACACAAACATTCAGTCTGTAGAGTACTGTAGAGTACTCTCCATGGTTACTGTAGAGTAACCATGATTTTAATAACCAGTCTTCTGGTTGCTGTAGAGTAACCATGATTTTAATAATCAGTCTTCTGTCGATGGACATTCAAGTTGTTTCCAGGTTGGGTTTTGTTGTTGTTGGGGGTTTTGTTTTTATTTTGTTATTATTATAAAGGATCCTCTAATAATTACTATGCATCTCTCCTGACATTCTGGGGTTTTTGATATTGTAGGGCAGAGTCCTGACTGCAGCGTCAGAGGAAGTATGTGTTTAAATTGTACTAGACACTGCCTGATCACTTCTTAAGAAGATCTTGCAGTTCTCACTCAGAATAATCTTCAACTCCAAAACTAGAGGGTGATAATTTCTCAAGGACAGCCTTTTTTAAAATGTCATGTCAGTTTTAGGTAGAACATGAAATTACTTTATAAACACCTAAGTGTTTATGGATCAGATACCAGCTGGTGATGACTTGCTCCTTAAATTCTAAGTAATAAATGCTTCCAATCTCCATTCTACAGATCTTCCCAGGTCAGTGCCCAGCCGTGTTTTCTGACAGAAGGGTGAGTAGTTGAAGTTTTAGGGACACCACTGATTCCACACTCTGAGCAGCCCTGAAATTCTGTTAATGATCCAACACATGTTGTTTTTTCCTGTGTCACGTTAATCCAGATGAAGCTCTTTTCTGTAATACACACACACCCCCTCTTACTGTGCGTCCAGACTACTGAAACCTTAGGGGAACTGAAGGGATTTATAGCTTAAGATGTTCTGTGTTCAGTCACTCAGTCGTGTCTGACTCTTTGCGATCCCATGGACTATAGCCCACCAGGCTCCTCTGTTCTTGGAATTTTCCAGACAAGAATACTGGAGTGGGTTGCCATCTCCTTCTCCAGAGGGTCTTCCCAACCCAGGGATTGAACCCATGTCTCTTGCATCTCCTGCATTGGCAGGGGGATTCTTTACCACTAGCACCACCTGGGAAGCCCACTTTAATGTACATATAACTTAAAATTCAGAGTTCAGGATGGCTGTTGCTAAAAATTCCCCCAAATATTTCTAAATTGGAGCTGTGATCTTTGGACTTTCATTTGATCTTTCCTTTTCTCTCCATATTTCTGTCCTTTCTCAGAAGAACAGCTGCCAAGAATAAATAAAATCCCTCCCTTTTCTTATACACTGAAATTCAATTCATTCCAGCCTCTGCCCCTAGATTTTTTGACAAGGGGACAGAAGGGTCTTTCGTATAATGGAGTTCACCCTCCTTAGGAAGGAGTGTGGGTTGTAAGTAACAAAAAGTTTTCTCTGCTTTCCACACCAAAAGGCTCATTGCTTTGTTCCATTCTCCACCCCTAACAGAGCGTCTTTGTGGTGGCTTGGCCACTCAGTCATGTCCGACTCTTTGCAACCCTATGGACTACATTTTGCCGGCCTTCCCTGTCCTCATATCTCCCAGAGCTTGCCCAAGTTCATGTCCGTTGCATTGGTGATGCCATCCAACCATCTCATCTTCTGTTGCCCTCTTCTGCCTTCAGTCTTTCCCAGCATCAAGATCTTTTCCAGTGAGTCAGCCGTTTGTATCAGGTGGCCAAAGTATTGGAGTTTCAGATTCAGTCCTTCCAAAGTGTTTTTTAAAAATGTAAATCAGACTTCACAGCTCTGGTCCATTCCCACTGGCTTCCCAAAGCGGTTAGAATAGAATCCAAACCCCTTTCCTGGGCACAGACCTGTGCCTTTTCCTGCATCCTTTTGCTGGGCACATACCCATTTCTGCTCACAGATCTTCAAACGTACTTAGGTTCTGTTGTGTTCCCTGCCTCCCCTCTCCCTGCTCATAGTATACACAGGAACTCAGCCAGGGAGGACAAGCCCACCTCAGCCTCTTGCTCCCCTTCACCCCCCGACCACCCAGTCCTCACTGGGACTCACTGGATCTTCTCTCCTGGGTGTGTGGGAATTGGCTTGGGTTGGCCACACAGGCTTCCAGATCTTCTGCTCCATCACTGGACCTTGGCTTTCAAAACTGAAAAGCCAAAAATTGAACTCTTGTTCTCTTCATGGTGTTACGACAGCGGTCCTCTCTTGGGGCGATGGTCTGATGGCCCCTGGGGAGGGGCACCAGAGGACAGGAGGAGCCAGAAGCAGCCTCTGTAGTGACCGCATCAGCTCGTATGCTCTTGGCAAAGATACCCTAGCCAGCCAGCCAGCTTGTTTCTGAACACCTTGATAAGCTCTTGAATGGAGGCACCCCAGGGAGCGTGCTCGAGGGGCAGGGAGTGGTCTCTGTCCTGCTAACCACCTGGCTTACCTCGAGAGGGGGTGAGTGCTGATGGTGGACCCAGGAGTGCTTGGAATAATGATGAAGTTTTGGGAGACTGTACATTAAAAGAGGCAACGTGAAGCAGGGAAGAGAAACTTCTAGGAAAGAGCAGAGATGCCAAGGGCATTTCTCGGGCTCTGCCATCAAGACACCCAGCCGCATCCTTCCTAGCTGCCGCGATAGTGTCCTCACATCTCCCAGTATGTCCCGCACCGGTGCACTCCCCACCTGCTCACAGTGGCCTTTCAGTTCAGTTCAGCTGCTCAGTCATGTCCGACTCTCTGCAGCCCCACGGACTACAGCATACTAGGCTCCTCTGTCCATCACCAACTCCCAGAACTTGTGCAAACTCATGTCCATCGAGTCGGTGATGCCGTCCAACTGTCTCATCTTCTGTCATCCCCTTCTCTTCCTGCCTTCAGTCTTTCCCAGCGTCAGGGGTCTTTTCCAAGGAGTCAATTCTTTATAACAGGTGGCCAAAGTATTGGAGTTTCAGCTTCAGCATCAGTCCTTCCAGTGAACATTCTGGACAGATTTCCTTCAGGATTGACTAGTTGGTTCTCCTTGCAGTCCAAGGACCTTTATGAAATGCAAATCCGACTGTCTCTTTCTGCCTAGAGCCTTCCATGGCTCCCACTGCCTCTGAACAAAACCCAAACTTTCCAGGTACCATGAGACCCATCGTGACGTGGCTTCTCATCCTCTTTTCTCTCCGCTCCTCACCGCCCACTCCTCACTTGGCAAATTGAGGCACTGCCCCCTCCTCACCTTCCAGCCCTCCCTGTACCAGACTCTCCCTCTCCCTGGGCCTTCACACAACCATAGACCTCCTTCAGAGCTCCCTGTCATTCCCCTCTAGGAGCTTGCTTCATCCTCACAACCACCCAGAGAGGAGGGTGGTTTATCCTGGTTTTAGAGAGGACACGCCTAAGGCACAGAGCATTTACGTCCTCATAGCTTTAAAAGCAGAAGAAGTGAACGTGTTAGTCACTCATTTGTGTCTGACTCTTTGCGACCTCCTGGACTGTAGCCCACCAGGCTCCTCTGCCCATGGAATTCTCCAGGCAAGGGTGCTGGAGTGGGTTGCCATACCCTTCCACAGGAGATCTTCCCGACCCAGGGATCAAACCTGGGTCTCCTGCCTTGCAGGCAGATTCTTTACTATCTGAGCCACCAGGGAAGCCCTATGTTACATATATCTTACCACAATTAAAACCATTTTTTAAAATTACATAATAAAAATAGAGTTCGTGGAGAAAATGGAGTTGGGACATAACACAAAAATTTGGTTGATTACACATTTTTAAAAATACGTCTGTACCGAACCAAACATTAGCACAGTTTTATATGTGTTGAATGGTTAAAACATACATAAATATGACAATAAACATGGTACTTACCCTTGAAGGAAGAAAACAGGAAAGATACAGAACAGAGATTCTCAAACTTAGTCTCAAGACCCTTTTACACTCTTAAAGAATTTTGAGGAATCCCAGAGGGCTTATGCTCACGGTGTTTGTATCTGCTGATATTTTCCATACTCAAAATTAAAGCTGAGAATTATGCAGCAAATAAGAACGCAGGGGTGCGCGGTCCACCAGGGTGATGACATCGTTACATGCCACACAGCTTCCAGAAAACCCCGCTGCACACTCATGAGAGAATGAAAGGGCAGAGGTCAAATAAGAGCATAATATTCTCTGATGAGAATAGTCTTGACCTTTTGGGTCTCCTGAAAGGATCCACAGGATGCTCAAACGTTCCCAGAACATACTTTCTCTTAAATTTAGTTTTGGCTGCGCTGGGTCTTTGATCTCAAGCTGTGGCTAGTGTTCGTTGTGGGGCACAGGTTTCTTATTGCAGTCGCTTCTCTTATTGTGGAGCACAGGTTCGGTGGCACTCAGGCATCAATAGTGGCAGCGTGCAGGCTCCGTAACTGCACCTCCTGGACTCCAGAGCACAGGTTCAGTAGTTACGGCACAGGGGCTTACCCCGCTGCACGTGGGATCTTCCTGGACCAGGGATCAAACCCCTGTCTCCTGCATTGGCAGGTGGATTCTTTACCACTGAGCCACCAGAGAAGCCCCCCAGAACATTCTGTCCTAGGACTAAGGCAGGGTCTCTAGAGGGGCTGTGGAGAGGATGGGAAAGGGGAGGCAAGAGTATCTGAACGGGAAATCAAGTACGGCTCAGAAAAGCCTCACTACGAGGAGCTCCATGAAGGCTGACGGATGCAGGGAGACCAGCAGGGAAAGCCAGCCGTGCCCACCTGACCTGGTACAGCAGCCCCTGCAGCTTGGCAAGTGGCCCAAGGCTGCCCACAGTCAACTGCTCCCCAAGAGTGTGCCTTCCGGCCCTTCCCTGGGGCCCCCAGCAGCAATGCTCTCCAGGTTATTCCTGATTTGATGCAGGAAGGTGATGTTGTTTGCAAGTGGTTTTTCTGCGGGCCAAGCCCTGCCTTGTGATGCTCCTGCAGATCCAGCGTGAGTGGCAGATAGTTTAATAAGGCTTATTGAAAAACAAAAACAAATCAGCTTATCCTCAGTGTGAAATGAGTCGTGCGCAGCCTTAATCCCCTGTGGTCACTCCGCGCTTCGCAGCTAGCCACCTGTCCTACTCCCCACAGACCTCCTCAGTGAAGGTTACGTCCCCTTTCCAATGACGTGGAGCAGAAATCCAGTAATGCATTCAGCACAGTGAAAACTTAATCCCAAATATCATTTTTACTCATCTGAGGAAAGTTAACCTGCTGAAGATTCAGTTCAACAAACACTGCCTCCGAATTGAGGTCATCCATTTCCTTAATTGTAACACTGCTGCTTCTGACACAAGGTCTGATCAACACCCAGGTCAGGGCTCTCGGATGGATTTTACTCATCACATTTTCTGCTTCCCTCTGAGCAAGTGAAGCCAGGATGGAGTCGGGATTGGCAGTGTCTTCTTGCTGATGCCAAGCAGAGCTCCCCAGACACATAGGGATTTATGGAACAGGAAGGGTCACAGGCCCAGGGGTATCAAATGACATGCCCCTTTGGGAGGGCTAGGAGCCTCTTCAGCAGGAGGACTCCTGGGCCACATGGGAGAAATAGGGAAGGGCTGTGGCACCCGGAAGGAAGGTCCCTGCACTACCGGAGCAGGGCACTGTGGTTGTCAGGGTAATCCAGAAAATAGAACCAATAAGATGTGCATATACATAGAAAGGGGCATCCCAGGTGGCTCAGTGGTAAGGAATCCACCTGCCAAACCAGGTCTCTCAGGAGATGTGGGTTCAGTCCCAGGGTTGGGAAGATCCTCCAAAGAAGGAAATGGCAACCCACTCCAGTATCCTTACCTGTAAAATCCCAAAGACAGAGGAGCCTCACAGGCTACAGTCCAGGGGGTTCAACACATACAGATACGTAGAAAGATTTGTTCTACAAAACTGGCTCACATGACATGGAGGCTGACAAGTCCCAGGATCTGCAGGGTGAGTCGGCAAGCTGGAGACCAGGGAGACAAATGGTGTAGCTCCAGTCTGAGTGTGAAGTCTTGAGAAGCAGAAGAGCCAATGGTATAAGTCCCGTCCCACGGGCTGGTGGGCTCAAGTGCCAGGAAGAACCAGTACTTCAGTTCCCCTCAGAAGGTAGGAAAAGGCCACCATCTCAGTCAGCAAGCAGTCAGACAAGAGGAATTTGGTCTTACTCAGGAGATGGTCTGCCTTTCTGTTCTCTTCAGGCCTTCAACTGATTGGACGTGGCCCACCTGTATAAGAAGAGCAATCTGCTTTACTTAAGCTACTGATTTACATAAGCCTTATCCAGAAACAACCTCACAAAAAAAACACATAGAATAATGCATTACCAAATATCTGGGTGCCCTGGGGCCCAAGCAAGTTGACACTTGGAACTACTCAACACAGATACCCACAGAAAAAGGGAGACAAATCAAGAGGAAAAGATGGTACTCACTCAGAAGCAAGGGAGAGCAGAGAAACTGGCTGGCCCAGGCCCCAGGTCAGGCTGGTGGTTGTGCCAGGGCTGGGGGTTCTCCTTTTGTGAGTTCTTCCTGGTCCTGCAGCAGTGGGGAGCATGCCATAGAGGTAGGCTAACTTTGAAAGGCCTGTGGGACCTGGACCGTTAGAAAGCCAGGTCTTTGGACAGTTATCTGGGGCCAAGGAGGACCTGGCCCCTTACATCTTAGACCAGGATGTCTCCCCTCTGATTACATTTCTGCAGGTTTATTGATTAAAGTTGAGTCTCCTACAACCAACAATGAAAGAAAAGGGCCTTCATCAAGGAGAAAAGGAAGGAAATAGAATTCAGAGAATTGGCCCAGGACCTCTGCAACACCTGGCAAGTACCTCATCTCACAGCAATAAAGGACATGGTGGCCCTCCTATAATTAATCACAGTTCATTATGATGTCATAGTCAACATAACCAAGTGCTTATGATAAACCTGACTCTGTGCTTTATGGTCTCGACTCAATCTGTTAATGACATTAACTGGAACAACTCCAAAAGGTGGGAGGAAGAAGGTGAGGCCCATAGGCATGTGCTGACATGGGGTCACACAGCTGCTGAGAGGGGAGAGCTAGGACTTGAACACATATGGTCCTTCCAGAATTATCTCCTCCACTACCCACCTCCTCACTTGAGTGGATTCTGCCATGTGGGGTCCCCCAGGTTTAGGTTATGACCTGGGCACTGGAGAAACTGAACTGAGAATCAGCTGGGCACAGGCCCAACAGCACAGCTGAGTGGAGTGAAAAGCAGGCTTGCTGGGGAGAAGGAAGACCAGACCAGCTTCCTACCTGGACCCCTCTGTCTCCTGTCTTTCTCTCATCATGGCCACAGGCAGCCTCTGGAAGAGCATTACCAGAAAATCAGGAAAGAAACAGACAGCCCCCTATTAAAGAGAAACCCAAAAGCCCCAGATGACATCACCTGTACTAAAGCCTCTGCCAACAGGCCTGACAACTATAGTTTTGCCCTTCCCCAGGAAGGTAGTGGTACTAAGCCAGTCTGGAATTTCCTGGTCAGCACCAGCATCTATCATGGGGCCATCTCCATTTCCCCCACCAAGGGATGAAGAGGTAACCTGCATGATAGACCTTCGTCCCCTGCCTCTGCCCCCAAGAAGGTGACCTGGTCTGAAAC
Source organism: Oreotragus oreotragus (assembly GCA_006410675.1). Taxonomy (NCBI): domain Eukaryota; kingdom Metazoa; phylum Chordata; class Mammalia; order Artiodactyla; family Bovidae; genus Oreotragus; species Oreotragus oreotragus. Next base: position 307,712 of record SJYX01007522.1, read on the forward strand.
AATCCTTTCTTGTCTTTTGTGGAAGAGCTTCTTTGCCTTACCCTCCTACTGCCTATAAAAACCATCCATTTTGTGTAATTCCTCTGAGCATCCCCTACTCATTAGGTGGGATGCTGCTGCATTCTTGAATCATTGAATAAAACCAATTAGATCTTCAATTTTACCCACTTGAATATTTTTTTTAACACACTCAAGGCTACCCTGGAGGAAGACATGGCAACCCAGTTCAGTTTTCAGGCCTGGAGAATCCGCATGGATAGAGGAGCCTGGTGGGCTACAGTTCGTAGGGTCACAAAGAGTCAGACATAACTGAAGTGACTGAGCCTGCACACACGCAAAGCAAGCTAAGGGGGAGGTGGCAGCTCCAAAGACAGCAGTCGGGTACCCCCACCTACAGGGAGAGCTGGCATTCTGGAAGAGGGAGACCAGGAGGCTGTTCCTGTCTGAGGGCCCATCAGCCTCCTGTGCCGCTTCCAGGCTCTCCCACTATATCTGTAAACCCCCTGCTGATAGCACCTCTGTCTCCTCTCAACACACAGCAGATAATCCACCATCCCAGCGGCCCCTGGGCTCCAAATAATCATGACAGTGCTTCCCAAGCCAGCCTCAGGCCTCTCCTTATCCCTGAGGAAAACAGTTAAGTCTGCCCTTCGAGTCCAGAACAAGCTCTGAATTTTAATTCTGGATTTAATTCCATGTGGGTTGAGCCAGGAGCCATTCGGAGGCGGATTAGCAGCCCTGACACTGAGCCTCTCATCTTTGGGAAAAGTGACATAAATCAACACCCACTAAGCCCTGCCCTGTGGAGGTCTCCCTGTGACCCCCAAGAGTGCTTTTGGGAATGGTCCCTCTGGGCCAGTTCACCATCTTTTTAGGATCACTCTGCCCAGCCCAGAGCAGGACTCAGCAACAGGACAGGAAGGTGACCAGAGGGGAAGGACACAGCAGAAATAAGAGGTGTAATGCCAATCCCACAGATTCCTGGGGTGGGGGGATTTCCTCCCTTGATGGACACCACACCCACCAAAACTGGGAGAACAGAAGGGAGCCGGAGGAACCGGGGCTGGTATTAGTCAGAGTCTGCTAGAGAAACAGAACTGATCAGAGATGTGCGTGTAGTCTAAAGGCCTGCAAATCAAGAGACGTACATACACCTGGAGGTGAATGTTCCAGTCTGAAAGCCAGCAGACTGAAGACCCAGGAAGAGCTGATGCTTCAGTTCCTGTCCAAAAGCGGGGAAAGCTGATGTCTGCGCTCAACAGTCAGGCAGGAGGAGTCCTCTTTCACTTGCAGAAGAGTCAGTCTTTCCATTTTACCCAGGTCTTCGACTATTTAGATGAGGCCCACCCACCTGAGGAGGGTAACCTGCATTCTAGCATCTGTGGATTCAGAAGTTTATCTCACCCAAAACCACCCTCACAGACACACCTGAAATAATTAATGTTGGACCACATATCTGGGCAGCCTGTAGCCCAGTCAAGTTGACACATAAAATTAACCATCACAGGGCTCAGTGTAGAAAAAGAGAGGATACTTAGCATAAAAACACTTAAGCGCTATGCAAGAGAAGTCACCTTTGACCCAGGAAAGGCCTGATTGTCTTTAAGGTTCCCCACTCTGAGGTCAGAGCAGGTACAAAGCCAAGTGGGATTGAGTGACTGCAGGACTGAAAAGGGACCCTGAGGAGGCTCCCTGGGAGGAGCCCAGAGTAAGGGAATATGCAAAATATGAACCACCTGGTCCCTACGTAAATCCAAAACAGACTCCTACCTTCTGTCTCTAACTTAAAATTATTGATGCTGGCATTTCGTCTTACAAATAAATGTTGTAACACAAATCATTCATTCAGTCCCTCTAATAACTACCAGCTCATTTGTGAGTGATTTTTCAATTTGTTCTGGCTGCCACTAGCTGGAAGTTCCCTGTCTGAGCTGTGATTGACTTAGTACATGCATACTCGGTGGCTCTGTTCTATCTGACTTTTTTGTGACCCCATGGACTGTAGCCAGCAAGCCTCCTCTGTCCATGGAATTTTTCAGGCAAGTATACTGGAATGGGTTGCCATTTCCTACTCCAGGGAATCTTCCTGACCCAGGGTTCAAACCTGTGTCTCCTGCATTGGCAGGCAGATTCTTTACCATTGAGCTGCTGGGGAAGTTCCCAATTGACTAGACTGCATCAATTTCTTTTTTGTTTTGTTTTTCAGAGAAAACTTTTATTTAAGTACATTGTAAATATAGTGTGAGGTTTTCCTGATGGCTGCAATACAGGGGACCTGGGTTCAGTCCCTGGGGCGGGGAGTTCCTCTGGAGAAGGGAATGGCCATTCAAACCAGGATTCTTGCCTGGAGAATTTCATGGACAGAGCAGCCTGGCGGGCTACATCCATGGGAGTCGCAAAGAGCAGGGCATGACTGAGTGACTAACACACAAGCATAGCCTGAGTAGATGGTTTACGAAAGTTGAAAAATCCCCACTGCTACCCAGACCTTCAGCCTCCATGTGTCCTTTACCTCCCCGACATGAGCGGGAGGAGTGGGCAATGTTCTGGATGCTGCCTGCATCCTGCCCTGGTGGACTTACAAACCTCAGAGCTGCTTCACTTCCCCTGCCATATTCTTAGCCCTGCATTCATCTCCTGAATGTTTCTGAAATCTGTAGCTTATACATCCCTCACATTTCAAAGCCTTGAGTATAAAGTGCATAAGAAAGAAGGAAAGACTGCATCAAATTCTTGCAAGGGCGTCGCCATCAGGGTGATGGTCACGAGGTCCCTGGCAACTGGTGTCCTCTTACAGCCAGTGAAGCATGGCCTTGTGCCCATACGTCATGGCTAGGAACACACACACCTACCCCATCGTCTGGAGGGAGAGAGCCTCTGCCACTGTGGCTGCCTGCCTTGCCACCTGCTCTGTTATGCACCAATGCTGGCTGCTCTGGGGCAGTGGGCTGGCACGGCACTTACCCTCACAGCCCCCATCCATTTGGTGCAATCAAGGGCTGCCAAGCCTACTCTTCAGGGTCTGGCCACCTGGTAACCCCTAGGCTGCCAGGGCCAATGTCTGCCAGGGACTACAATGATGCTTTGTAGTCTCGTGAACTAGTACTTTTTTACCATCTGGTAGAGAAGGCAATGGAACCCCACTCCAGTACTCTTGCCCGGAAAACCCTATGGACAGAGGAGCCTGGTAGGCTGCAGTCCATGGGGCCGCTACTCACTTTCACTTTTCACTTTCATGCATTGGAAAAGGAAATGGCAACCCACTGCAGTGTTCTTGCCTGGATTTTGTCTTAAATTACAATTTTATTGAGGTCCTCTATATTTTTTTGCCTCTATTTTTTTTGGTATTTGTGGTTTGCTTAATTTCTCTCTAGGCAACCCTGGTGGTTCAGTGGTAAATAATCTGCCTGCCAATTCAGGAAACACAGGTTCAAGCCCTGGGTCTGGAGGATCCACTGAAAAAGGAGACAGCAACCCACTCCAGTAAACTCGCCTGGGAAATCCCATAGAAGGAGGAGCCTGGTGGGCTATAGTCCATGGGGTTGCAAAAGAATCGGACGTGACTTAGCAACTAAAACAACAGGTTCTCTTTAAACTACTGGAATTGGAATTCCCTACAACATTGTAAAACATTCACACAGATTTTCAGGGGTCTCCTTGGGAACTTCAGAGAAGAGGGATTACTTAGAGGGGATCAAACCAGTCAATCCTAAAGGAAATCAACTCTGAATATTCCTTGGAAGGACTGATGCTGAAGCTGAAGCTCCAAAACGTTGACCACCTGCTACAAAGGGCCAACTCACTGGAAGAGACTCTAATCTGGGAAAGATTGCAGGCCAAAAGAGAAGCGGGCAGCAGAGGATGAGATGATTAGATATGATCACTCAATGGACATGAATTTGAGTAAATTCAGGGATATAGTGAAGGGCAGAGAATTTTGGTGTGCATAGTTGATGGGGTCACAAAGAATCGGACATGACAGTGACTGAACAACAACAACAAAAGACTTGATTCAAACAGGATGTTCAGTTCAGTTCAGTCACTCAGTCATGTCTGACTCTTTGCGATCCCATGAATCTCAGCATGCCAGGGCTCCCTGTCCATCACCAAATCCCGGAGTTCACTCAAACTCATGTCCATCGAGTCGGTGATGCCATCCAACCATCTCATTCTCTGTCATCCCCTTCTCCTCCTGCCCCCAATCCCTCCCAGCATCTGAGTCTTTTCCAATGAGTCAACTCTTGCATGAGGTGGCCAAAGTACTGAAGTTTCAGCTTCAACATCAGTCCTTCCAATGAACACCCACGGCTGATCTCCTTTAGGATGGACTGCTTGGATCTCCTTGCAGTCCAAGAGACTCTCAATAGTCTTCTCCAATACCCAGTTCAAAAGCATCAATTCTTTGGGTCTCAGCTTTCTTCACAATCCAGTTTTCACATCCATACATGACCACTGGAAAAACCATAGCCTTGACTAGATGGACCTTTGTTGGCAATGTAAAGTCTCTGCTTTTCAATATGCTATCTAGGTTGGTCATAACTTTTACTTTCCCTCAAACACACTAGCTTTCACAGATGGATGCCTTGTTTGCAGGTGATAGAAAATCCCCACTCCTAGAAACAACTTTTGTAGGAAAAGCAGTTGAGGCTTTATAACCTTCTACATCTGCATAAGGAAATATGTTCACTGCATTTAGGGTCCTAAGTGAAGCACACACGTGTTAAAAGTTAAACATACTTTAAAAAATCCCAATGAAATTCAATAGTTTGATAGCTATTAATTGCCTTAATTAAGGTACTCCCCTTTCCTTACATAAAACAGTAAGTTTTCAGAATGAAAATAGAGCCTTTATTCATTACATGGTTCACCATTTGTCTTACTTCAGACATGATCCATCATTCAGTCATTAGCTCTGAAATAACTATGACAAAATTCACCTGCTCAGTAGTACAAGAGGTTTTTGCATTAAAGCCCTACAGGATCCTAAGTCTAAAAGAATCTTTAAAACAGATTTTTTAGACATTCAAATAAATAATTTGACATCACAAAATACATATACCTTCTAAACAGCTCAAAGTAACTTCTCATACTCTATGTATTCACTCCACAACTCCCAAAAAGAGAGATAATTTCAAGCATCTTCAAAGCTTAAATGACACTGTATGCATCAAAATAGTTAAAATGTAAATTTTAGAAATATTCTGTTTTTCATGTACAAAGGTGAGATAACTTGAATTTGGTCTACTTAAGTAAGTCAGCAAACAACTTATCAATTAAGTCTGACTTTTAAAAGTATTTTTCTCATTTTAAAAATACTTTTCCTACAAACACTTCTGCCAGTGGACTTTACTAAAACTCTTCTCTTTTGCAAGACTGATTTTAAAATTCAATGTTTTTTGTAATATATAATTATGTTTAACTTGCCAAATAAAGCTTTATGAAAAATAAAAAATGGCTCAAAACATAAAATGAGAAAAGAATGATATAATAGTGGGACAAGTATAGAAAGAGTTAGAATAAGAAAATAAAGAAATGATAAAGGAAAGCAGAAAGAAAGGAGGAAAAGAGAGAAAGGAATAAAGGAAGGGAAGGAGGACAAAGGGAAGAAACTTGGAAATTCCAACTTTCAGACTTGGAAGAAATAAGGGTGGATCAGAATAATGAGGAAAATGCATCTGTTGAGATGATTATATGGTTTTTATTTAATTTATTAATATGATGTATCACAATGATTGATTTTGCATTTATTGGATAATTCTTGCATTCCTAGGATAAATCCCAGTTGATCCTTTTAATGTGTTGTGGGATTCTGCTTCTCAGTATTTTGTTGAGGATTTTTGCATCAATGTTCATCACTGATACTGCTTTGCAATTTTATGTGTGTGTGTGTGTTATATCTTTTTCTGGTTTTGATACCATCACTAGGGTGATGGTAGCCTTGTAGAATTAATTTGGGAATGTTTCTTTCTTTGAAAAATTTTGGAAGACTTTGAGAAAAATGGTGTTAGCTCTTCTCTAAATATTCATTAGAATTCTCTAGTGAGGCCATCTTTTCATGGACTTTTGTTTGTTGGAAGATTTTTAATCACCATTTCAATTTCTTTACTTGAGAATGGTCTATTCATCCTTTCTGTTTCTTCCTGGTTCAGTCTTGGAAGATTGTAGCTTTCTAAGAATCTTTCCATTTGATCATGGTGCCTCCTCTGCCAAGTCAATAGAGTACTGTAAAGTAAAATAAAGTAAAATGGGAGCTCTAAAAAAAAAAAAAGAATCTTTCCATTTCTCTACATTTTATTGGCATATAGTTGTTTGTAGTAGATGTTTATGATCCTTTGTATTTCTCTGGTGTCATCTGTAATTTCTCCTTTTTCATTACTACTTTTATGATTTTGAGCCCTCTCCCTTCTTTTCTTGATGAGTCTGGCTAAAAGTTTTGTCAACTTGGTTGATCTTCTCAAAGAACTAGCTTTTAGTTTTATTTATCTTTGCTACTGTTTTCTTCATTATTGTTCCATTTATATATACTCTGATTTTTATGATGTCTTTCCTTCTTTTAATATGAGTTTTGTTTGTTCTTTGTCTAGTTACTTAGGTGTAAATTTAGGTTGCTGACTTGAGATTTATATTGTTCTTGAGGTAGGTGTACTACCCAAAGAAATCTATGGATTTGATAAATCCCTATCAAATTACCAGTGGTTTTTTCCAAAAAACTAGAAAAAATTCATTTTGTATGGAAACACAAAAGACTGTGAATAGCCAAAGCAATCTGGAAAAAGAAAAATGGAGCCAAGGAATCAGTCTTCCTGACTTAAGACTATACTACAAAGCTACAGTCATCAAGACAGTTTGTACTGGCACAAAAACAGAAATATAGACCAATGGAACAAAACAGAAACCCAGAGATAAACTCATGCAAATATAGGCATCTTTTCTTTGAAAAAAAAAAAGAGGCAAGAATATACAAGGGAGAAAACAAAGCCTTTTCAAAAAGTGATGCTGGGAAAATTGGACAGCTACATCTAAAAGAATAAAACTAGGAAACTTCCTAACACTACACACACACACACAAACTCAAAGTGGAGTAAAGATCTAAATGTAAGACTGGGCACTATAAAACCCTTCATTTCAGTTCAGTTCAGTTCAGTCACTCAGGCATGTCTGACTCTTTGCAACTCCATGAATTGCAGCATGCCAGGCCTCCCTGTCCATCACCAAATCCCGGAATTTACTCAAACTCATATCCATCGAGTCGGAGATGCCATCCAACCATCTCATCCTCTGTCATCCCCTTCTCCTCCTGCCCCCAATCCCTCCCAGCATCTGAGTCTTTTCCAATGAGTCAACTCTTTGCATGAGGTAGCCAAAGTATTGGAGTTTCAGCTTCAGCATCAGACCTTCCAGTGAACANTGGAGTTCACTCAGACTCACGTCCATCGAGTCCGTGATGCCATCCAGCCATCTCATCCTCTGTCGTCCCCTTCTCCTCCTGCCCCCAATCCCTCCCAGCATCAGAGTCTTCTCCAATGAATCAACTCTTCTCATGAGGTGGCCAAAGTACTAGAGTTTCAACTTTAGCATCAGGATGGGGATAGAGGGGCAACCAATGAGGAGGGGTTTCTCTATAGGCTAGACAGGAGCAGCTGAGGGAGGCAGCCCAGGAATCTAGTGTTAAGGCCCCCAGTGTCCCTGAGGGGATGGGGAGTGAGCTGGAAAGAGAAGCTAGAAGTATGGGTCTGCTTTGAACATCTGAACTCTGTTCCCTTAACCACTTGATGGTAAAAACTAAGGGTGGAATGCTGGGTAGATGTACCATGGACCATGGACCCACACCATGCCAGGCTCTGTGGGAGGCATGCCCCTAATAGTTTTCTTTACATTTCTGAAAGAAACTGTCTCTTTAAAGAACATATTGTCTCACATTTTACATGAGGATAGTGAAGCTCGTAGAGTTGCGATTTATCTATTCATTCACCCTACAAATGAACATGCCAAGCACTCTTGTCTCATACTAGGTAAGGACTGACCCAAACAGACATGGGCCCTGCCTTCATGGAGCTTACAGTCTGGTGAGGAAGATCCACATTAAAGAAGTAAAGTGAAAGTTGCTCAGTCGTGTCCAACTCTTTGGAACCCCATGGACTGTACAGTCCATGGAATTCTCCAGGCCAGAATCCTGGAGTGGGTAGCCTTTACCTTCTCCAGGAGATCTTCCCAACCCAGAAATTGAACCCAGGGCTCCCGCATTGCAGGTAGATTCTTTACCAGCTGAGCCACAAGGGAAACCCACATTAAAGAAATGAACCCACAAATAAATATATGATTATATGTCACTGTAAAGTATAGTTAGGAAAAGGCCAAAGGTACCATGAGAGTGAATGATGTGGGGACCTAATGCAAATAGACCACTCAAAGAGAACTTCCATCTGCAGGAGCCCTCCATGACCCAGCCAGTGAGCTGCAGAACCAGGATTCTAATGCACGGCCTTGTTCTTCCCAGTGGTTCCCCATCACTAAGCAAATGGGAATAGAGGGGCTGATCAATCTCCCCTTTGATATCTACAAGTCTTGGACATATCGTTGGCTGCTGTGGCCTAAGTTTCTCATTTCTACCTTCCCATCATCTATCTTACCTGTCTCTCTTGGTGTATGGGGTTGGGATAAGTCAGACATGGGAAGCTAGTGATGGGACCACTTAAATAAATGTTGACCAGTAGCAAGAAGCTTGGAGGCCCATTCCTGACTTTGCTGCTTACCAAGGATGAGACTCAGACACCTTGCTTTGCCCAGACTCTAAGGGGTCATGCAGTGATCATGGTTACCTTTCCCTAAGCACCTACCACACGTCAGAAGCTGAATAGTTGCTTTCAGTGAGCATTGTCCTCTGTGGTTGCCTGAATTATCAACCCTGATTCTTCATTCCTCCCTGCACTCATGCCCTTGCCTTGGGCCAATTGTGGGCAGACTGTGCTTCCTGATCCCTGTCACAAAGCTCAGCCACATGACTTACTTTAGACAATGGCATGTTAGTAGAAAAGATGCAAGCAAGGACTTAAAATGTGCTTGAGCAGTCTTTTTCTTGTGTCTCTGCTCTGGCTATGAGAAGAGATTCCCCTAGACAGCTGTTGCCACCTCAGCCTGGGCCCACAGTAAGGTTCGTGGAGGAGACTGGAGTTATCCAGACACACAGCTTGAGCCAGAGCTGCCCAGCCTAGCCCAGCTCCAGCAGCTGGTCCCAGAAAACCCTTGGAAACATTAGAAGTAAATATTTTGTTGTTGGATGTCACTGAGATGTACTAGTTGATTGTTACACAGCAGTAGCTAGCTGACACAGTATTTAAACCTCATAACAATTCTATGGAGTTTTGTTTGCTATCATTTTCTAGATGGATAAACTAGAATTGAGGTTTATTCTTTGGCCTATGTCATAAAATTAGTGTGTGGCAGAGTTGGGATTTAAAGCTAGGACTTTCTGGGGCTAAAGTCCTCCAAAAGGTTTGTATTGGTGCTGCTTCAATAAAACCTTTGCATTGACACTGATTCTGTGATGTAAATTTGGATGTGATGTACTGGACAACTGGCCCCTAGAGCCTGGAGCTGCCCAGTTGCACAAGTTTATTCTAGTTGTTTTATAGACTTATCAGTGATGCTATCCTAATTCATAAAAATTTAAGTGCCTGTTTAATAGCAGGTTTTGTGGTCCTGGGCTGTCTCTGGTATGCAGGACACCCCGGTTCGATTCCTGGGTCAGGAAGATCCACTGGAGAAGGGATAGTCTACCCACTCCAGTATTTTGGGGCTTCCTTGGTGGCTCAGCTGGTAAAGAATCCACCCACAATGTGGGAGACTTGGGTTCAATCCCTGGGTTAGGAAGATCCCCTGGAGAAGGGAACAGCTACCCACTCCAGTATTCTAGCATGGAGAATTCCAACGACTGTATAGTTCATGGGGTCGTAAAAGAGTCAGACATGACTGAGCAACTTTCACTTCACTTTGTGGTATTACAGCAGGTTTTGTGGTAGTAAAATTCAGTAGAAAGCAGGAGCAATTTTTAGAATAAAACTTATGTGTCTTGGAAAGGGAGAAAGAGAAATGAAGGAGATGGATTATATTTAAGAAGATAAAAATCCCAGTGAGGGAAAGAAGGAAAAAGAGATGATTACTATTATTCATTTCAAGAGGCTGGAGTGGAGCTAACACTCCGTGAGAAGACTCTTGTGGTTATCATCAGGCAAGTGATGGTGGTAACTTGATCGAGGGTGAAAGGGTTAAGTGAGCTCCTGGAGAAAGAAAACACATGATGTGGCAAGTGTCCTAAAGCCACACTGTGAGGAAACTGGGCAAGTCAACCAACCTAAGATCAATGGCATCCTCCAAGTTCCTCCTCCCCATCCAAACTTAAGAGCTACAGAGCCCAACTCTAGGTCAGGGCTGGTTTCCGGTTAACTGGGCACCTCATCTCTTCTTCAGCCTGGGTCGGGGTCCCCAGTTAGCTGGAGTCCCCAGCAGGATCCCACATCCTCATAGCAGGAGGGCAGCTGTGTGACCTGGGCTGAGGTGCGTCCCCACTCCCCACTCCACCTGGGCCTGTTCCAGCCTCACAGGGTGGGTAGATTGCAGACCTGGGTCAAGGCTGAAGAGATGCTGGAGAAGCTTCCAGTTTTCACAGAGGCCAAGGTCGGGATGGGGAACAACATGGAGGAATCCAGGCTTGAACTGCTTTGGATCAGAGAATGATCTTCTGTGTGCAGGGCATGAAGTGAAAGCCAGGAAGAGGGTTGATTTATCTACCACAGGATGAACCAGACCTCTGCTCTTCACCTGGTCAGATTCAACTCGCAAGGAAGGCATGGGGACAGGGATCAGAAGCCTTTGTCAGGCAGTCCTTGGTGGTAGCAGACATCTGCTTCCTGCTCCCTTAAAACTCAGCAGTGGAAACTTGGGCAAATAAAGGACAACCATGTGGGTCACCAAAAGACACCAGGACCCCAGCCTCGCTGCCTCCTGTATCCCCGGACTTGGTTCCAGAGACCAGTTCTGCCAAGGGTGGAGAAGCCTTTCCCTGCTTAAGCATCTGGGTCATGGCTTTTCTCAGTGTTTGTTTCTGAGCAGGCTGACTTCCTTAGGCAGTGACTAAGCTTCAAAGTCATAAAACCCGGTACTAAACCTGTCCGTGAGGCCGTCCACTGGGCCAGGATGCAGACGGAAGGTGGTGTTTGCAGCCAGGCAAGGCCCCGTAACTTCAGTTCCGCCAAGTGCCCCAGGCGGTCCCTGTCTGACCTGCTCTGAAATCCACAGGCTCTCCAGGAGGTCCAGTTGGCAGAGCAGGGCTGTGCCTGGGTAGAAAGATGGGCCAAGATCAGTATGACTTAGATGACCTACACTGAGTCATTCTCTGAAATCCTTTCTGAATCTGTGGGCAGAGAACCCTGGGATGTGACGGAGGGGGCTGTCTCCCAAGGGGTTTCCAACCCAGCTCATTGCAACACCATGCACTTCCTGTGGATGGTTTTCACACACAGTGGTCGTGAAACCCACAGTCTGAAGAGACTGACCTCAGCTCAGCTCAACCACATGACTTGGGCAGGAGGCATCTTTGCTCTAAGCCTCAGTGTTTTTCAGCCATCAAGTGGGAACTAAAGATACAAAAGATAGTATCACCTGTCCAGCCTGCTCCACAGGCATTTGGAAAAGCTCAAGAGGAATAATATACTCAGAGGATTTAAATAAGGGCAGAGTGCCCCATAACAATGAAGAATAACAAGTCTTGAGTTCAACCCAGCAGACCTTTACCAAGTGCCTCCTCTGTGCCAGACGATGTCTGGGCATCAGAGATCAGAGACAAGGGAGGAGGATACAATTCCTGCCCCCTTGGGCTCAGCACTCTGTTGTATGCTCAGGAGAGACAAAAATGTCTCCTAATAGTAGATTCCCAGGTGGTGCTAGTGGTAAAGAACTCTCCTGCCATCGCAGGAGACTTAAGAGATGCAGGTTCAATCCCTGGCTCAGAAAGATTCCCTGGAGAAGGAAATGGCAACCCACTCCAGTATTCTTGCCTGGAGAAATCCATGGACAGAGGAGCCTGGCGGGCTACAGTCCATGGGGTCACAGAGTCGAACATGACTGAGCACACACACAATGGTAGCACTAGTGACATTCATTTTAGTATTAACAGCTCATTCACTGAACACTTGCTGTGGCCCAGGCTTGAGTTAAATACCTCACGTACATGTAATCCTTGGACAACTAGGCAAGGAAAGCATGGCTATTTTCACTTTACAGATGAGGAAACTAAACTTGAGTGGAGTGCAGTCATTTGCCCAAGGTCACTCAGCTAAGCAGCGATTTCAAAATCTCTCTTCCCAAATTGCATTCTTCTCTCCTGGACTCAGCCACCATGCACTAGTTTCCTTTTGCAACCTTTAGCAACAGGACTAAGGAGCTTTGAGCTTTATTGTGTCAATGTACAAAGGATGTGGGTATGGAGTCTATACATCAATAGAGCACCAGTGTGGAATGGATGCTTTTGAGCTGTGGTGCTGGAGAAGACTCTTAGAGTCCCTTGGACTGCAAGAGATCAAACCAGTCCATCCTAAACGAAATCAGTCCTGAATATTCATTGGAAGGACTAAGGCTAAAGCTGAAACTCCAATATTTTGGCCACCTGATGTGAAGAACTGACTCCTTGGAAAAGACCCTGATGCTGGGAAAGATTGAAGGCAGGAGGAGAAGGGGATGACAGAGGATGAGCTGATTGGATGGCATCACCAACTCGATAGACATGAGTTTGAGCAAGCTCTGGGAGTTGGTGATGGACAGGAAAACCTGGCACGCTGCAATCCAAATCTGAATCACAAAGAGACACAACTGAGTGGCTGAACTGAACTGAACTGGAAGCATCTTGTCTGTCTTCCTATTTAGACTGGACCCATCTCCCAGCAGGTGAGCAGCCTCTCTGTGCAGTGGGCCCACAAGTAGCAGTCACAGCATGCCCTGGCCCAAACTTCTGCTTATTTAAAAGCAAGCAGACTGTCCCAAGCCAGGCCTCCTTTTCCTGCAGCAGAACCTTGGGCAAGCTCTCTCACTGACCTAGTGTTCGCTGTGACATGAGAGGAGAGTGACACCTGCTTTGAGGTGCTTTCAGGGAGGTGACAGAGAAGACGCCGCTACAAAGCCTGTGGATCCTGGAGAGCCTTCACCGCCGGCTCCTCCCCCACTCCTTCCTGCCCCCGCCCCTCCATTTCCGGTCCCAGGCCCTCAAGGTAGACGCTGCGCTCCACCTTCCGGGCAGGCCGGCCCGGCTCTGGAATCTTCTCCCACTTCTCAGAGGGCTCAGCCCAGCAGAGGTTGGCGGCTTTTTTTTTCTTGTCAGGATGAGAGGATTGTGGTGACTGGCTCGGGCACTCGGGAAGGTGGGGAGCTTTCCCACAACACAGGCTGTCTTAGATGTGGCTCCAAACAGACATCTGGGCCAAACACCCATTTTCAGTCATCAAGCGTGGGGTGGGCTCCAGCTGGTCTGAAGGCTCAGAGAACAGAGAGAGAAACCTGCCCCCAGGGGCTCCCCAAGGCCAGACGAGACACAGGCTCACGTCCATGCTATAAAGGGCTGCAAGTGTTTACATGATGTCTTCGTGAGCTCTGGGGGCCCAAAGGTGAGGCTGGGGATTCCTGCAGGGAGGAGAGAGATCAGGGCTGGCTTCCTGGATGGGCGCCCCCATCGTGGGAACTGAAGATGCATTCAGGGGGAGGCAGGTGGAAGGAGAAGCGAAAGCAGTGCCGTGGGGTTTACAGGTTCAAGGAGCTCCCAGGCCTTCCTTTCAGGAGTAGCAGCCCTTCCCTACCACAGCGGCCTACAATATCCATGGGCAGTACCTAAGCAGAGGACTGTGTGCAATCTCTCAGTCCTGGCCGACTCTGGGACTCCCTGAACTGTATACAGGCTCACGTCCATGCTATAAAGGGCTGCAAGTGTTTACATGATGTCTTCGTGAGCTCTGGGGGCCCAAAGGTGAGGCTGGGGATTCCTGCAGGGAGGAGAGAGATCAGGGCTGGCTTCCTGGATGGGCGCCCCCATCGTGGGAACTGAAGATGCATTCAGGGGGAGGCAGGTGGAAGGAGAAGCGAAAGCAGTGCCGTGGGGTTTACAGGTTCAAGGAGCTCCCAGGCCTTCCCTTCAGGAGTAGCAGCCCTTCCCTACCACAGCGGCCTACAATATCCATGGGCAGTACCTAAGCAGAGGACTGTGTGCAATCTCTCAGTCCTGGCCGACTCTGGGACTCCCTGAACTGTAGCCCGCCAGGCTCCTCTGTCCACGGGACTCTCCAGGCAAGAATACTGGAGTGAGTTACCAGTTCCTTCTCCGGGGGATCTTCCCAACCCAGGAATCGAACCCAAGTCTTCTAGATCTCCCTCCCTGGCAATCGGATTCTTTACTCCTGTACCACCAAGACATCTGCCTGGTCTCCCTGGGGCTGCAGCCTTTAAACTTGCCTTTGCCAGCAGTCACAGGCTCACTCTGCTATTCAGCATAGCTAGCTCCAAGGGTAGAATTAGACCAGAGGAGGAAGCTTTGTGGATATTTCACTTTAGTTGAATTTGTTGTCCTGCAAATATAGGATTTTAAATACATTTGGGGAAGTCAGTCCTGGGTGTTCTTTGGAAGGAATGATGCTAAAGCTGAAACTCCAGTACTTTGGCCACCTCATGAGAAGTGTTGACTCATTGGAAAAGACTCTGATGCTGGGAGGGACTGGGGGCAGGAAGAGAAGGGGACCACAGAGGATGGGCTGGCTGGATGGCCTCGCCGACTCAATGGACGTGAGTTTGAGTGAACTCCGGGAGATGGTGATGGACAGGGAGGCCTGGCGTGCTGCGATTCATGGGGTCGCAAAGAGTCGGACACGACTGAGCAACTGAACTGAACTGAACTGAACTGAACTGAAAAGTGGGGGTTGGTGGAGAGCAGAGGGATGAGGTAGGTGGATGGGGAAAAGAGAACTTTCCATGGCTCGTTTGCAGTGAGAAATTCTGGTTGACCCATCCCAGACAGGGCCTGGGCAGAGTAGGGGAGAGAATGGTGCCAAGCTCTTGCCTTCTTCTTCTTCCCTTCCTGCTCCCAAATACCGGGTTTGATATCCACAGGCTGAACCCCCCTTACCCCTTCAAATCTTGCCCACTCTGTCCGTTAAGCTTATTCAGAGACAGCACTTAGACTCTCACCCAAAGCTGATCTGAACCCAGAGCTGGGGTGAAGCCTCAAATGGCCACCATTTGATTATTTTTCCATGTAGCTCACGGTCTTGCTTTGACACTATTTTTACCAATACATATAAAGAGATTTAATGTGTGATACTTAGATAAACCACCAAAAGTTTAAACTTTAACATAAGTACCACCTGTATGCCCACCACCCCGGTTAAGAAACAAACTTTTACCAATAGAATTGAAACTTATCACACTCTTTCCTCCCTCTCCTCAAAAAAATCTGAATTTGGGGTCCATCCTATATATCTATTGGGATTAAATTGGGCTACAAATCAGAGAAACCCCAAAACAGCTGCGTAAGCAGGATAGCAGTTTATTCACCTTTATAAAAAGAGAACTGGAGAAAAACAGTTTGAGGCTGCTGTGGGAGCTGCATGATACTCAAGGACCAGCTGTGCTGTGTGCCAACATCCACAGCACAATTTCCACCTCCTGGACTATGATAGCTGCAAAGATCCAGCCATTGCATCTACTTTCAAGCCAACAAGAAGGAGAAGGGAAGGAAAGAAGGTGACTTCTTAAAACTATTTACCATGATTATCACATATCCCATTGCCCAGAACTTGGTCACAAGGCAACACTCAGTTGCAAGAGAAGGTGGAAGATGTACAGTAGTCTTATTCCAGCTAGCCCTGTGCCCAGTTAAAAATCAGGAGTCTCCTTCTAAAGAGGAAGCGGAGAGTAAGATTGTGAGACAGCCAGTGGTCTCTGTCACATCACATTCTTAATCAGAATACCATTGTAGCACCTTGAAATAGTGAAGAGGCCTGGTTTTGGTTTTTTGTTGTTGTTGTTTTGGTAAAGAAAATGCAAATATGAATAATAAAGCACAGTGAATTCTCACAAATGGATCAAGATATAGAATGTTACCAAAAGCCCAGAAAGCCCCTGTTAAAAAAGAACTCAATTAGAAAATAAAATGCCGGGTTAGGAGCTAGCTCTTTCTGTGTTTTCTCACGAGAATTTCGTTTGCATTACTCCTTGGTCTTACAGTGGAGTATTCCTACTTTCCCTTCTGGAAGTCTGCCTCCTCATGAATAAGCTGAAGTTGCACTTCCCTTAAGAGAAATCCTGACCCACAAGGGCTGTGTCCATGGATTTGGTTCTAAGCTGCTTTAGCTACAGAGAACTTTTATTGTGCAACTGTGACGTGTCAGTGGGTGTGCTGAATGAAGATGCCACTTTTTAATTTATTTATGTTTGGCTGCTCTGGGTCTTCATTGCAGCACATGGTTTTTTCCAGTTGTGATACGCGGGTGTTACTTTCTAGTTGTGGTGCGTGGGCTTCTCACTGAGTTGGCTTCTCTTTTGTGGGGCATGGGCCCGAGGGTGTGCAGGCAACTTTAGTAGTTGTGGCACGTGAGCTAGTACTTTTTGGCACCCGGGCTTAGTTGCTCTGAAGCATGTGGGATCTTCCTGGACTGGAGATCAAACCCTTGTCCTCTGTACTGGCAGGCAGGTTCTTAACCACTGGACCACCAAGGAAGCCCAAGATGCTGCTTTTGATGCCGTCCACACTCCTGGATCTCCTACTGCCCGGGGTATGTGATGTCACCTGGGATAATATTGTGATGATTAAAAGAGAAAAAAGTGGCCCAAGTGGTCTATAAATAGAAACGACTTAAAGACATTGGCACGGGCTTGCTGTTGGTCCTTTTGCAACGGGATCTGAGCTGTGAGCCCTCTGCTTCGTGGACCGCAGCCTTCCCCTAGATTTCTGGAACTCTCAGGCTGCCTACGTGCTCAGCTTCCATGCTGCCTTCTTCCCTCCCTCCCTTTCATACTGTGCCAGCCCATAATAGACTTAGTTCTTTTAATCTTGCTTCATCAATCATTTCTGTAAGTCAAGTCCCTGAAAATGTTTCCCCTAACTCCCTCCAAACCGTATCTAAAACACTTACCTTCTGGTAAATGCATCGTAGCCAATTCAGTCTGCCACCACAGTCGTCCTTAGAGAAAGAGGATGTGGAAACTGCAGAGGAGGAGAAAAGGCAGGCGCTGGCTCTCTGTGGACTGCTGTCTCTCTTTTGTCAAGATGCTGAAACAGCATTGAAAAGCCCTGCATGTAATCTACATTTTGGTCTTTACCATAGCAGTATGATCTGGTGGTTAAGGGTTTGGACTCTAGCTTGAGTGCCTGGGTTAATATCCTGGCTTCATCACTTGTTTGCTGTGGCCAAGTCACTTAACTTCTTGGAGCTCTGACTTCCTCAGCTATAAAATGGGAATGATGAGTGTTTACCTCACTAGGCAGTTATGAAAATGAGATAATGCATGCATGCATGGTATTTAATAAGTGCTCCAGAGCTGTTATCTGTTAATTTATCCTGTGGCCCACCCAATATTTAGTCTCTCTTTGTCATTATTAGCAGAACACCGATTTTATGCTGGGTGCCAATACACCTTGGTTTTAAAAAATGATGATACTAATGTTTCCTGGCTTCCTTTGCACCCAGTACTCATGTGAGACTGTTCTTGCCAAGGTGACATCAGCTGGAATCTCCAGTAATGCACCCAGGGAAACTTTTTTAAAGGAGCAGACTGAATTAGCAAATGCTTGTCTGCCCTTCTTCCCTTTCACCTTTTTCTTATTTAGAATGTGAGTGCTGCAGTACCTAAGCAGAGGACTGTGTGCAATCTCTCAGTCCTGGCCGACTCTGGGACTCCCTGAACTGTAACCTGCCAGGCTCCTCTGTCCACGGGACTCTCCAGGCAAGAATACTGGAGTGAGTTACCGGTTCCTTCTCCGGGGGATCTTCCCAACCCATGAATCGAACCCAAGTCTTCTAGGTCTCCCGCCCTGGCAATCGGATTCTTTACTCCTGTACCACCAAGACATCTGCCTGGTCTCCCTGGGGCTGCAGCCTTTAAACTTGCCTTTGCCAGCAGTCACAGGCTCACTCTGCTATTCAGCATAGCTAGCTCCAAGGGTAGAATTAGACCAGAGGAGGAAGCTTTGTGGATATTTCACTTTAGTTGAATTTGTTGTCCTGCAAATATAGGATTTTAAATACATTTGGGGAAGTCAGTCCTGGGTGTTCTTTGGAAGGAATGATGCTAAAGCTGAAACTCCAGTACTTTGGCCACCTCATGAGAAGTGTTGACTCATTGGAAAAGACTCTGATGCTGGGAGGGACTGGGGGCAGGAGGAAAAGGGGACCACAGAGGATGGGATGGCTGGATGGCCTCGCCGACTCAATGGACGTGAGTTTGAGTAAACTCCGGGAGATGGTGATGGACAGGGAGGCCTGGCGTGCTGCGATTCATGGGGTCGCAAAGAGTCGGACACGACTGAGCAACTGAACTGAACTGAACTGAACTGAACTGAAAAGTGGGGGTTGGTGGAGAGCAGAGGGATGAGGTAGGTGGATGGGGAAAAGAGAACTTTCCATGGCTCGTTTGCAGTGAGAGATTCTGGTTGACCCATCCCAGACAGGGCCTGGGCAGAGTAGGGGAGAGAATGGTGCCAAGCTCTTGCCTTCTTCTTCTTCCCTTCCTGCTCCCAAATACCGGGTTTGATATCCACAGGCTGAACCCCCCTTACCCCTTCAAATCTTGCCCACTCTGTCCGTTAAGCTTATTCAGAGACAGCACTTAGACTCTCACCCAAAGCTGATCTGAACCCAGAGCTGGGGTGAAGCCTCAAATGGCCACCATTTGATTATTTTTCCATGTAGCTCACGGTCTTGCTTTGACACTATTTTTACCAATACATATAAAGAGATTTAATGTGTGATACTTAGATAAACCACCAAAAGTTTAAACTTTAACATAAGTACCACCTGTATGCCCACCACCCCGGTTAAGAAACAAACTTTTTACCAATAGAATTGAAACTTATCACACTCTTTCCTCCCTCTCCTCAAAAAAATCTGAATTTGGGGTCCATCCTATATATCTATTGGGATTAAATTGGGCTACAAATCAGAGAAACCCCAAAACAGCTGCTTAAGCAGGATAGCAGTTTATTCACCTTTATAAAAAGAGAACTGGAGAAAAACAGTTTGAGGCTGCTGTGGGAGCTGCATGATACTCAAGGACCAGCTGTGCTGTGTGCCAACATCCACAGCACAATTTCCACCTCCTGGACTATGATAGCTGCAAAGATCCAGCCATTGCATCTACTTTCAAGCCAACAAGAAGGAGAAGGGAAGGAAAGAAGGTGACTTCTTAAAACTATTTACCATGATTATCACATATCCCATTGCCCAGAACTTGGTCACAAGGCAACACTCAGTTGCAAGAGAAGGTGGAAGATGTACAGTAGTCTTATTCCAGCTAGCCCTGTGCCCAGTTAAAAATCAGGAGTCTCCTTCTAAAGAGGAAGCGGAGAGTAAGATTGTGAGACAGCCAGTGGTCTCTGTCACATCACATTCTTAATCAGAATACCATTGTAGCACCTTGAAATAGTGAAGAGGCCTGGTTTTGGTTTTTTGTTGTTGTTGTTTTGGTAAAGAAAATGCAAATATGAATAATAAAGCACAGTGAATTCTCACAAATGGATCAAGATATAGAATGTTACCAAAAGCCCAGAAAGCCCCTGTTAAAAAAGAACTCAATTAGAAAATAAAATGCCGGGTTAGGAGCTAGCTCTTTCTGTGTTTTCTCACGAGAATTTCGTTTGCATTACTCCTTGGTCTTACAGTGGAGTATTCCTACTTTCCCTTCTGGAAGTCTGCCTCCTCATGAACAAGCTGAAGTTGCACTTCCCTTAAGAGAAATCCTGACCCACAAGGGCTATGTCCATGGATTTGGTTCTAAGCTGCTTTAGCTACAGAGAACTTTTATTGTGCAACTGTGACGTGTCAGTGGGTGTGCTGAATGAAGATGCCACTTTTTAATTTATTTATGTTTGGCTGCTCTGGGTCTTCATTGCAGCACATGGTTTTTTCCAGTTGTGATACGCGGGTGTTACTTTCTAGTTGTGGTGCGTGGGCTTCTCACTGAGTTGGCTTCTCTTTTGTGGGGCATGGGCCCGAGGGTGTGCAGGCAACTTTAGTAGTTGTGGCACGTGAGCTAGTACTTTTTGGCACCCGGGCTTAGTTGCTCTGAAGCATGTGGGATCTTCCTGGACTGGAGATCAAACCCTTGTCCTCTGTACTGGCAGGCAGGTTCTTAACCACTGGACCACCAAGGAAGCCCAAGATGCTGCTTTTGATGCCGTCCACACTCCTGGATCTCCTACTGCCCGGGGTATGTGATGTCACCTGGGATAATATTGTGATGATTAAAAGAGAAAAAAGTGGCCCAAGTGGTCTATAAATAGAAACGACTTAAAGACATTGGCACGGGCTTGCTGTTGGTCCTTTTGCAACGGGATCTGAGCTGTGAGCCCTCTGCTTCGTGGACCGCAGCCTTCCCCTAGATTTCTGGAACTCTCAGGCTGCCTACGTGCTCAGCTTCCATGCTGCCTTCTTCCCTCCCTCCCTTTCATACTGTGCCAGCCCATAATAGACTTAGTTCTTTTAATCTTGCTTCATCAATCATTTCTGTAAGTCAAGTCCCTGAAAATGTTTCCCCTGAACTCCCTCCAAACCGTATCTAAAACACTTACCTTCTGGTAAATGCATCGTAGCCAATTCAGTCTGCCACCACAGTCGTCCTTAGAGAAAGAGGATGTGGAAACTGCAGAGGAGGAGAAAAGGCAGGCGCTGGCTCTCTGTGGACTGCTGTCTCTCTTTTGTCAAGATGCTGAAACAGCATTGAAAAGCCCTGCATGTAATCTACATTTTGGTCTTTACCATAGCAGTATGATCTGGTGGTTAAGGGTTTGGACTCTAGCTTGAGTGCCTGGGTTAATATCCTGGCTTCATCACTTGTTTGCTGTGGCCAAGTCACTTAACTTCTTGGAGCTCTGACTTCCTCAGCTATAAAATGGGAATGATGAGTGTTTACCTCACTAGGCAGTTATGAAAATGAGATAATGCATGCATGCATGGTATTTAATAAGTGCTCCAGAGCTGTTATCTGTTAATTTATCCTGTGGCCCACCCAATATTTAGTCTCTCTTTGTCATTATTAGCAGAACACCGATTTTATGCTGGGTGCCAATACACCTTGGTTTTAAAAAATGATGATACTAATGTTTCCTGGCTTCCTTTGCACCCAGTACTCATGTGAGACTGTTCTTGCCAAGGTGACATCAGCTGGAATCTCCAGTAATGCACCCAGGGAAACTTTTTTAAAGGAGCAGACTGAATTAGCAAATGCTTGTCTGCCCTTCTTCCCTTTCACCTTTTTCTTATTTAGAATGTGAGTGCGATGTCTGGAGCTTCAGCAGCTATTTTCTAACCATGAGCCAACTTTGAGGATGGGAGCCATATGCTCAGAATAAAGGAACAGAAAAATAAAAGGAGTCTGGAACTCTTCTTCTAGATGATGCTGTGGAGCTACCATACTAGTCGTGAAGTGCCTACCTTCAGACTTCTCATTACCGAATGAATAAACAACCTTGCCAATCTGCTTAAAGTTTTACTTATCAGGTTCCTATGGTGGCTCAGAAGGTAAAGAAACTGCCTGCAATGCAAGAGACCTGGGTTAGATCCCTGGGTTGGGAAGATCCCCTGGAGAAGGGAATGTCTACCCACTCCAGTATTCTTGCCTGGAGAAATTCACGGACAGGAACCTGGCAGATGACGGTCCATGAGGTCGCAAAGTGTCGGACATGACTCAGTGACTAACACTTTACTACTAGCAACCATGCACAACTCCTGGATACCACAAGCACTGGGCTGCTTCTGATGAGTGAAGTGAAGTCGCTCAGTCGTGTCTGACTCTTTGTGACCCCATGGACTGTAGCCTACTAGGCTCTTCTGTCCATGGGATTTTCCAGGCAATAGTCCTGGAGTGGATTGCCATTTCCTTCTCCAGGGGATCTTCCCAACCCAGGGATCGAACCCGGGTCTCCTGCATTGTACACAGACGCTTTCCCATCTGAGCCACCAGGGAAGTCGGAACAACTCCAGTTAGAGCTGGGCAGGAGAGCATGAAGTGGTTTCCACAGAAGCTGGGCAGTTCCATGGATCCCGCTTCTCAGATTGGAGATTGGGAGTGGGGGTGTAGGGGACCCCATTGCCTCTTCCTACCCCATCTTTTTTTCCAACTTGCATTTCAATGTGCTGGAGGGGAAGAGGAGACCCACTTAGCTTTCATTTAAAGAACAGATTTCAGGGCAAGAAAAGTAAAAGGTTTAGAAACCAATGTTCTTTTCCAACCCCCTCATTTTACACACGAGTGATCTGAGGCCCCAAAAGGGAGGTCACTTGCCCAGTCGAGCTGAGCCAGGCAGAGCCAAGAGGAGAACCCAGGTTTTCTGCTCTTTCCAGGCACCCTGCCAAGTGCTGGAACTGCCACAAAAAAAAAAAAAAAAAAAAAAACAGATCCAAAGAGTTTTCGATCTTTGACGAAGCCCCAGCCTTCTGAGCCCTGATCAGCTGCTGGCTTGGGAGAATGGACAGACGTCTCCAGTTTGAACTAAAGAGGGCTGGGAATGCCCTTGCAAGGATCTAGGCAGCCAGTGTGCCCTCCTGCTGAGAAAAATTTGGACCTGTTTCCTCTTCTAAGTAATTCATTAATTGTTTTTTTTTTTTT